>JAVJGG010000009.1:8558470-8575798 GCA_035590195.1 Aviceda cuculoides
AGGGGGGTTGCATCTGCCATTCCAGGGGGGGCTCCTGCCTTCCTTGGCAGACACCTGTCTTTCAAACCAAGACAGTAGCATTTTTCTCTGTTACCTGAAGCATTAATGTTGATTATCCATTTTGTGCTCATGTCTAAGCATGTAACCTCTACTGAAGTATGAGCTGGTTATGCGAGTACAACAGCCTGGATTGTAAAACAGGTAGTAAGGTATCTAAGGTACTTTGGTTGGCTTACCCTTACTTAGAGTAGTGCTTTCCTGGATTCCTTGGAAAGCACAACATGTTACAAATCAAACATATAAACCAATACTTTGTAAAACTAAAACTACATTATATTTATCAACTAAGCTGCTAATGGTTGCTTTGTTGTTTCCAAGAATGCTCAGTATTTGAAGGTAACATTAATCTGTCTCGGCGATGGCAGCAGCTCAGAAAGGCCTTGGCCAATTCCCTGCATGACTTCAAGCACATCTTTCTTCTACTGGCTCTTCTTTTTCTATGAAAATGGGTCCTTGAAGCTATTACCACTCCCACACGCAACTTACTTGCCCTCCCACCAACTCAGAAAGTAACAGTTCCCAAAACAAAACAACAGGTTAACTACCAGTAACATTTTGTGTGTTCATCAGCTTAGCTATTGCCCTCTGGACAGTTTGTCCCATATTTTTTGAAAAAGGCACTTTTATACCTTTTAGGCTTTTTATGGATGTGTCTGTGAAGACCAACATGGACAACACAGGATTATTGTAGGTAAAAAAAAGGGACATCTTTTTGAGGTACTTTGTAGAAGCAGATCAAAATACCTGACCGAACAAGCTCAATGTCACATCTAAATTAAGTGAAGTTTGTAAAACATCCCAGTTTCTATCACCCCGATATGCAATATTTATTTTAGCTCGATCTAACGTGAGAGAAACTAGATATATGAATCTCAGCAAAAATAAACAGTTTGCTTCTAACAGCCATATTGAAAGTCAATAAAAATTTCGCTGATAAAAGTCACATTGTAAATGCCAAGGAGAGCTTTGAAGTAATACCACCATGCAGCCTAGTTGTTATTCATAGACACAGTGCAGTGGCATAAAAATCACAGTCTTCCACTGTAACAGTTCTGACAGTTTCATTCAGAGCGTTTGTGGCAATTAAATCAATCGCCAACCTCTCAAGAAAACACTTGATCAAAAATCGTTTGAAATGTGTTGTCAAAGTATGCCTACACCCTAGCACAAAATGCTTCACCGATTAAAATGAACAAGAGTAAAAATAACACTCAATATTTATCAGAAATTGCTGGCTTATATTTGACCTTAGATTGGGTTTTTATAAAGGACTTTTTTGTTTTATCGCAATTGAAAGAAAAAAGTTACTGAAAGAACATTTCTTCCTTCCCCCATATTTGCATTTCAAATCTTGCAGCATTTTGCTAGGGCATGATCGAAATCATTCCAGCTGAGGAGAAGAATTGCTTTAATCATAGTTATTGTAGTCTACCTCAAAGTAAACTATAATAATTAAAATTTAAAGAAAGCAGCAACCCAAACCCCTCAGGTATTCCAGGGTGCATAAGGACAATAGCTTAATGCTTGATTTACACACAAGGAGGTCTTCGCTTGGACTTATGTCAGCAACCGGATGAAACACTTCTGGTTTATGCCCAAGTTAGACGGCTGTGATAATGGCTGGCTGGAAGAAAAAGTTCTTTTCCTCCAGTACGAGAAATATGTCAGCTCCCATTCTCAAAACAACATGATCCTGTCAGTCCCATAAAATTCATTGGTAAGTCTAAATAACTAGATAATGTTAGTGGTCTAAAGGTCTATGTCTCCTAGCAATTTACTACAAAACTTACCTCTTCCCTGCAGTGGCAATCTGGTTATGTGGTACAGCCATCCACCACGCAAAAGCAAGGTTGCTTGAATTCACTCATGGAATTTTGGAAAAAAAGAATAAAGGGCTTTTACACTGTACAAAATTCAGGTTTGTGACTCACTGATGGCCTAAGACCGAAATAGGCACCACCACTGTGTGGAATAATGTCAGCTAAATCCCTTTGTTCTGATATTACAGTAATCATCTGTTAAGACACAACTAGCAAGCTGCATCTTAACTGCGACTACTCCAGCGTCAGCCTTGCTTCTCTTGAGTCATGTATTTTTATGATGACAAAGGTGAATCATGTGAAACTGGAGAGAAAGTGCTTGCATTTGAGAGGCGGGAGCCAATCCAACAAAACTCCTGATGAAGGTTGGATCAGGAATTTGATCTCTTTTTTTTGCATTGACACTGGGAACCAGCTTTTTAATAACATTTTTTCATCAGAACAGGTGGAGAAAATGGATTTTAACATCCTCCTTTTCCTGTATTTTGAAGTGCCTGTAAGCCAGTGCAAGTCTATAAAAATAAAGAGCTAATCCACTTCATACCAAACAAATATCTGAAGCAGCAGATGCAAGAATCCCAAACACAGCCTCAAAATGCAGAAGATCAGAAGGTGCTAAGAACATCAGTGGAAGAACAGCTGTGTAAACCTCAAGGGAAATCTACTAGAAATAAGTCCCACTTCTGTGCAGTTACTCTATATTTGCAACATTGTAACAGAGAAGAAGCTGGCCACAATGCAAAAAAGTACTTTATCTCAGATTGACATCAACAGTGCAGCTTTGAACCCAAACAGAAGGCAATTCGTATTAAATGCTAATGGCCTAAGAACGACCACAACCCCATTCCTTATAGGTCCCAATACCAACTGCTGTCTCCTCTTTTCTGGTGTCATTTAAAGGAAGGATCAGAGGATCTGGGGCAGAGGTGATGTTTCTTGCCAATGGCAGCAAGAACATCAGGCACAGCTCTTTAGAGCCCCTGTTACCTTTGCAGATTACCATATTTGCAGGGCACAGATGCTCCATTTTGTTCATACTACTGACAAGCCTTGACACAGCTCCACAGGAAGGTCGAACATGCCTCTAACTCAATCTTAAAATGGGCTGAAAGAACATTGCATGCCAGCACTGAAATATTAAACAGAAAGAGTGTATCTGATTGGGCCTAAATTCTTCTTGAGGTGGGGGTAATGTGCCCCTGTGACCCAGCCATGGTGACATGACATGCCTTTGTTTTCCTAACATAAAGGACCAAAGAAGTCTATGGTAAGCATTAGCCAAATAGAGGCAGCTGATAGTTATCTATTTAGATACGAAACAAGTGATCAGAGTTGGAATTTTTTTGTTCTGGCAAGTTTAGTAGTCTATTGCAGCTGAAGGAATGATATCCTCACTCTCCTTTATTGTTTAACCACAGTGTGCAAGCAACAGACAAACAGGTAGGGTGTAAACCAGAGGAAAATTGAAAGTTTTGTTATATGTGCCTTAAACTAGCTTGAGATTATATAACCTCTTTGGGCAGCAGCATGATTTTTTTCCCAGCAATTCTTTTAAATTCTTACATAGAGAGAGCTTTTGATCACTAAGAAATCACCCTCTAATTTTTACATGTTAACAGGACTTTCGTTAACATATGAATGTGACTGAACATGGACTGTTAAGCTTGTAAGATCAATCCTGTCGCTTGCAACACTATCTCTGAGCTAGATTTTTTCTTGTTTTAAAACTTACTGGGGAAATGACAGAAAAAACTTGATTTAGGCATGCTGTAACAATGAGAGTGTTTGCAGCAAAAAAAATTTAGAAAATAAAAAATTTACCTAACTGTATGAAATTCTGGGAGATAGTTCTGGAAAACAGTGGCACACACTTGGTCACTAGAGACATAGTCAATCAACTGTAGAAATGAAAAGGTCATTCATATATCTTTTTTCAGTGAATTTAGGTTTATCTCTGCTCCTGTGCAACAAAATCTTCTGCTGTTTATGCCTCCTACGGACCACAGCCAAATCCAGGGAAAAAATCTGAGACCCTTTATAGAACAATTGTCAGCTCTGCTCCTTCTAGCTTTCTAGTACAAAGTGTTCAGAGAAGACTGTGTGAGCCCTAGGAATGAGGATAGTTTACTAGATCTTTTGCATACAGTGAAAGACAGCATATCTGCAGCATTTCCACTTTTGAGAAGGCTGACTGACCCATACTAAATCTTAGCATAAATAATACAAGGCAACTTCTAATTCTTTAAGTTCACTTGCCTTCCAAGTGCCAGGGGCAGGAATTAGAGGCCTCAGAGATTCCACTTCATGTTATATGTGAGACACAGAAATTGAATATAAGTGCAAAATACTTTTCATTTCATGAATCCCCTGAAAAGCACTAACCCAAGAAGGGAAAAAAGGGAGGAGGAGGCAAGCTCTCAGCCCACTTTTTGGACTTCACTGAGCACAACTGACTCTTCCCCTCTTAGCCATATATCTACTGTATCGCCACGTCCAGCCAGGGACCTTGGTGTGCAAAATAGCTGAAAGCTACCCTCAGGATGAGATCAAGGTAGCTGGTGTGTGGAATCTGCAGTTTGTGTTTCATGTTCTGCCTTTTCTGCATCTTTTATCACCAAACAACAGCTAAAATAAAACTGAAGTTTGTGTCCATGGTAAGTCTGTAGTTCATGGGCAAATGGAATTTCTTCAAAACCTGTCACTTACTGCTCTTCTTGTACTCTAGGGTGGGGGGGTACTTTTTGAATATTTAAATGTATCCTGCATTTTAAATAAGATTTTATAATTCTGTCTCCTTTGTGCAGTCCTAGATGAACTTAATTTCTGGATTGACAAAGAATGCTTTTTTTTATAGCACTAAGAGAGGAATCACATAGGAATTTTTTTTAAATTGTAACAGAAGATTTCATAACTATATATCAACTGTGCAAAAACCCTCTTTACCATGGAAGAGTTTCCGCTTTTCCAGTGGTTTCAGTGGATTAATACGGAAAACAAATTTCATTATGTGAAAACCAAAAAAGTGTAAAATGGTATTGAATAAGCAACATAGAACTAATGCTGTGAAACTAATGCTATTTGCAGTGATTATGACGTACCGTTTGCTTGCAGGAAGCCTGAATCTTGTTCCAAACATCACACATGCTTGTAAATCACTTGTATAATTTTTGTACTGCAGTTTTCGATTTTGTTTCTCCCTATTTGGATTAAGAAAGCCAAATATTCTGGTGGTAAAATTTTAAAATTATGATACATATCTACAGGAATTATACTGACAAGGAAACAATTCATTGCAGCAATGAAAAATCTTGATGTCTTGATGTCTATATCTTTATAGATGTATCTTTTTTTGAAGTGAAATTCCAGAACAGGTTCAATGTTTTCAGAGTAACAGCTTGTCTGTATTTAGATATTATATGACTCTATTATCACCTTTTGTGATGAAAAAGTCAACACATGGCTTTTGAAGGCTAATTTCTGCCTAGAAAGAGTGCTTCACAGCAGTCAGCCACAGAAATTGTACCTAGAGCAGTAGTTTGGTTTTTTCCTTCTGAATTCCCAGTTAGTCCTACCAAATTAGTAATGTTCTAATATTTCTGGAAGATTACTTACATGCTTCTGTTTGTTTTCTGATTATTTAATGTTGTGGTCTATAACTCTTAAAATGTATAAAACATCTTTAAAATACATTAAGATATTTTATAGTTTTTATAACTTGCAAAAATTTGAGTTAATTACTTTTCAAATGCCAGAACAAAAAGGAGTTACATTTGTCTAAATAAATCAAATGGTTATCGTAGCTATCTAGAGCCAAGAAAAGCACCATGAATATATCCACCACCTGTCAGATACAGTACTCACTGTCATTGCATATTCCTTTAACTGCACTAATTATATCCATCACAAAAATACCATTAAACCAAGGGAACTTCCACGTATTTTATCAGCTATTTCGCCATGATGATCATGCCCTACAGGAGTTTTTCCTAACTGACAAGCACAAAGAAGTTGCAAGGCAGCAGGGATATGGACGTCTTACCAAGGTACATTTGCTTACCTGGGCCAATATATTGAAATATTGGAATGTGGTCTGTTGATACTTGGATTTTGGAACTTGGTTTTCACTTGGAGAAAGCCCATATTAAGTTGCTATATACAGATCTCTAAAAGGACAGCCAAAGAACTTACTAGGAAGCTACAGCTATGAGCAGTCACTGATTTTAAGTGGTGCTGAGTCAGCCTATTCTGGTCCAATAGCAATGTATGTTAAGCTGTTTGACTGCAGACCAGGGTCTTCTGCAAGAAGCCAGGCGCTGGTGACCATCACAGTTGACCTCACAACGAACATGATGCTTTAATCATCAGTAGCATAAGGTGGTGGAAATGCCTCCAGACCACCCTCAATCTCTTCTAAGCAAAAGTGCTTCCTAGCTCATGAACTACTAAGATCAGTACTAGCAGAAACTTCTCTCATACTATGCCAGAGAAATTTGATTTAAAGCTCAGTTATTTTAGTGCAGGCATTGATGGAATACAGCAGAGCTGAGCTTGCAAACAAGTATCAGCTGATGGTAGTAACTAGCAGCAGCTAAGGGAACTGCAGAAACTGTGTCTCTGCATTAACTGTAATTTGTATTAGCTGTCTCCTCTTGTGAAGGGAGCCAAGGGTGAACTCCTGTACTATCAGGCTGTAAGGGAATATGTAGGCACTAGGTTTTAACGCTACTTCTCCTCTGCTCCCACTAGCAGTACCCACTGTGGCTGTGCTTCATTCCTTCTTCCCAAATATATGTTGTTTGGATGGATAAATCCACTAGTTAATTGCCCCAGTCATTCTGGGAACCAGGCAGCCCCATTGAAGTAGTTTATATGAGCCAAAATTCTGTATGTTCCAGATAAATGGCTATTGTGCATGTGTAGGCAGACTGTGAGGTGTGTCTCTCTTAGGCTGCTGTAGAATAAGTTCGTTCACACACCTTATGTCCAGTGGGTCCAGCATAATGCACATGTTTCTCTCTTCTAGGGGAACTAGTCACTTGCAAGGTCTCCACCAAAATCAAAATAGAACAAACTGCCTGAGGGGTTCCTCTTCCTTGCCGTTCTTAGGAGGTTAAACTGATCTCCAATGCAAGGTCAGGCCTGTTTCCTCTAACGTCACTTCCCTTGAATAAACAGGACTAACAGACCAGTTTTCTATGCTTTAATTCAGCTGTGACTCAATCATTCCACATATACACTATGCAAGTTCAGCACTACATGTCAGCCTGCTCCACAGCATGGAACGCTTCAAGACCCAGGTGTCAGGATTTAACAACACATATATTAGGCAAGTTGGAGCAGAAGCCTAGGCAAAGTACATTCCCTAGGAAACTAGATGCACAATTCCAGCAATGGAAAGAGGTGATCACATAGACACAACGTGGGCCATGTCTGGCACTGTGGATATAGCCCTGAGTACCTTAGTCTGACCTCATAGCTGACTCTGCTTGGACCAGTACGTTAGACTAGAGACTTCCTGAGGTCCCTTTCAACCTGAATTAGCCTATGACTTAGAAAAGGACTTTAGGAAGCGATGAGTAATCACTGTACTTGGCATCCTAGTGCAGAGTAATGATTACATGAGCAAAGTTGAATATATTTCAATTTAGGCCAGGAAACACGAGGTACAAGTAAAAAGATGACAATATTGAGACCATTACAGGGACATTGCATGTGATTCTCATGTAATGTCTTTACAAAATTATTTTGGTAAGTTGGAAAATGTTCAGCTAAGAGCTAATAAAATGCTGAAGCTAGAAAACACACTTTGCTGTAAGAATAGAGAATTGTCATCTATTTAGTTTAACACAGCGATTAAGATTAAGTGACTCAATTCCACCTTATTATCTTACTGGGAATAAGATCTGTGATCATCAAGTATGTGTTATTCAAAAGCATAACGAGATCCAGTGGCTGAAAGCTGGGGACATAGTCAGGCAAGAACCAGGAATCAAAAGTTTCAGACTGTTGATAATAATTAACCATTGCAGCAAAATACCTGAATGCTTGGAGGACTTTTACTTGAAGTCTTCTATTCAAGATTTGCTGTCTTCCTGAAAAATAAGATCTTGCTCAAGCTAAAACTGTAGCCTCCATGTGGAATCACTGGTTATAGTCTATGCGATTCATATCCTGGACACATCTTCATGGACAGGTGTTTGCTCTGTCTGCCCTACCAGTTAATCAGCTGCGAACCAGCAATAGACCAGAAACTAGACAGACACTGTTGGGACATCTGCTTTAAGTCACCCTGCCCCTCAGCCAGTGTTAGTAGCTTGGCTAAACATACACATAGCTTTCCATAGAGCAAAATGCAAAACTGCATCCATCAGAAAGACACATCTAATATTATCCAATACTGTAAATGTAGCAGTTTTACTGCTTTTTTCTTCTGTCTTCTTTTCTCCTTCACTTTAGAAAGGAAAAAGGTCTGTATCAAAATAATACAAAATATTATCTCATTTTTTTGGTTGTAGGAACAGATGCATAGCACACTTTTTAAGCCTCTTTCTTACACTATTCTGTTACTTCTAGAGCTTGGCCTACAGCAACAGAATGAACTTCGCCAGTACATGCAGAGGAGATACTCTTATTTCCTGAGTGTTGTATACGAGCAATGTGAGGCAATTACTGGATCGGGGAAGGAGGACGTTTTTCATGGATGGTAATGGGACTTTCCGAATGCATGAGTGTCTGAACTTGGTGCAGCTGGAGAAAACTTAATACCTACTGAATTCAATGTAGTTTCAAAGTATCCTTGAAACTGTGGCTCAACTTTTATTCAGGCTGATAGTTAACGAGAAAACCATGTGAAAAACTTTTTAGGCTGCATATCAGGTTCAGATGCCTCACTGTCCTATGGCAGGATATCTCTGTCATGTACCTCCAGTGCTACACTTCCACATGGAGTGCAGATACAGCTTAGTTTTCATTTAGGGTCCAGCTGTTCAGTGCATACAGGATGTTACGAAGTCTAGATGGTCAAATGGAGTCGGGCTTACACTTTTCTTTAGGACTCCTAAGGGAAATACTACCATGTTGCAACTCCCTTGTCCAACAAAATTTTATTCCAAGGCCCTATTCCAGCTTCACTCTTTCTCCCTCCTCATTCTTTCTCATGGTCCTTCTTCAGCCCACTCCATTTTAATGGTAGCTTCCCCTGCAGAATACCACTCCCATTCTTTCCCACCAAGAGAAAAAAAAAGTACCAGTAGAAATGACCTTCCAAAATTTTTTATATTTTTTCTCTTGCTTCGGATTGTTCAAAGCACTGACTGTGATCACACACTTATGAGCGCTCAGGCAAGTCTTGCCTCAACAAGTTGGTTCCCACTAACACAGGGTCAGATTTGGAACCCCAGAATCCTTTGTCAGCCAATTCCAGTTAACACGGTGCCACTGTCACATGATAATGGGAGTATAAACTAGGAGCATTTGATTTCCCTTAATCATTAGTAAAATACCTAGGCTATGAGATGAAGGGGCAGGATAAAGGGCATGGTAAAGGCAACGCAAAGTACATTATGTTACAAGCATTGTGCAGAAAGGCCTAATAAGCTGAGTAGAAATATTGTCAAGAGTTTTCACAGGAATGGACTTACCTTATCAGAGACCTGGAGTTAAAAAGGAAGGAAGAAAATAGAAGTCCTAAGTACAGAGAAAAATAATTAACCTATAATGTGACTAAGCCACTATAAAAGTAAATTAATCCTAAACTTATTACAAACATGAATTTTTTTCTGTGAGGAGAGGAAGTATACGTATTCTTACTAGTGCTTCAACATTTCTTAGTCCGCAGCCAATGGAAAAGACAAAAGAACTCGATTACAGTGAGAATTGAGTCGCAGGATTGTTTCCCATGCACTTTGAAGGTCAGTACATGCACTTTGTGGGTTGGTGGAAAAAGTAAAAGGGAAAAAGAAGGAGGACTTGGAGCTTTAAGAGCGTGAGTTCATAGGGCAATATATTTATTCCTCTCCCTTCCTCAGCTCCTCACCGTGGACCTGTAATGAACTGTGCGCATAACAGCTCTGTAGCCTGCATATACTTATCCCAGGGAGAAAGCTGGGCAGCTGAATGGAGCTGGAGTTTTCCATTTGTGGAAAACCTACGGTAAAAAGCTAGAAAAGATCAGGAGTGTACAGTTTGAGTCCCAGTTTGGGAGAGAAGGTTTGCACGTGCGATGTGAGATAAATTGTGTGGGCTTACAAGTCTAGTTAACATAGCCTGTGATGATAGGGGAATCAGATTTAATAGGCCATGGAGCAATGATTCTCACCTTGGGGTGATGAGAGCATGAAGACAGAGGATATGGAGACACGTGGCTTCCTATTCATGCACGCAGCCTGGTGTAGTCAGGTGCTGCTTCTGACAGTGTCACAGATGGTGGTACCCCAGCAAAGTCAAACATACCTGGCCAGTATCAACACCATTAGCAAACTCAGCAATCATGTGCTGCATCTCATTCACACGTAGGGGAGCAAGTAAGTTTATTCAAGCAAATCATAGCCATGAATACATACACATTCTTCATACTTTCAAAAAGTATTTGTGTTTTAACTCTACTACATACACAGGCTAAGCTTGAAACCGCATGTATCCTACAACACAAAACAAGTGTCCATCACTTATTGGTAAAGTCATGCCTGTTCATGAACATAAGGTTATAACTCAGAAATACTTTCCTACCTTCTGGAATAGATAGATTATATTTCTAAAAGGACTGAGGAACTGCTGTGAAGCTTTCCAAGCTAATTATCCCTTTAGGACTCTCAAAGTCCTTTTTAAAGTTCTTTTAACTGAGGGACTATATAGATAGAGAGTTATTACTGGAAAAAAAATTAAAAAACACATTAGAGAAAAACATTAAGAATATCTCAGTGTCAAATTTTGGTTTAACTTTTGTTTAAAATTTAACAGAAAATACTTCAAACAAGAATAAACTCAGTTTAGCTTAGATAAATGAACAAATTCTTAAGTTATGCCAGTCACATGTAACCTTTAACCTTAATATGTCTTGTATTAATGAAAGACAAAACTGAGCTATAGAAACTTCACAACTTTCTATGATTTAGATGAACTAAATTAAGCTAAGTCCACTTTATACAGCTGAGTATGCACAGATACTCCTACTGTAGTCCAGCTGATGCTTGGTAATTTGTTGCAAAAAATGATGGTGTGCTTAAAGGAAAACAACACAATGAGTAAAATCATCCCTGGGGAAGTCAAGCAGAAAGCAGTTCAAGAGGGCTTGTGTTAGTCTTCTGTCAAAGGAAAAATTTCTTATTGTGTAAATGAATCCTTTAACTTTGAGCTATTGCAGCTATTATTCCTCTGAACATTTAAAAATTATTTTGTAAGTAGTCATCAGTATGACTCTTACAGTCCTGAAGATTAATATCCTTGAAAACTACATTCCCAAATTATTTTTCAGTTTGTCCTAACTAATGCAGCCAATCAGAACAACAGTCCTGCAGGGGTATCTTGAATTGCAAAACAAGAAGCACCTTGCCTAACAAGTGTTTCACAATTTTCTTTTCAGTTGTTATACATACCTTTCTCACGCTGCCCAAAATACAATGAGCTTCTGAGAGAAACTGTTGCAACAAAGGATTTCCAAAGGCAACTCAAGCAGTACAGGGTAAAGTATTTTCAGTTCTGGAAATCTAATTAAAATGTACCACTTTTGTCAATATTATCTAACAGGTAGGTTTAAAAAAATGGCAGTCAGTATTGTCCTTCCAGATCTTTAATCCTCACAGTGGGTGTAAACAACATACCCAAAAAATAACTACAACATTATAGATTCAGCTGGACTAGGCTACTCCCATCAACTGAAAATTGCAAGTCATAGAAAACGTAAATTACTGACTACCTTGCAAAAAACTAATCCACCTACCTCCTAGGAGTGCATACAAAACAAAAACTCAGATCAAATCAGTGCCAATACCTCTCAAATCACTCCAATACGTCTCTGTGTTTACTCCCATGTAAAACAGCGCCTCTGATGTCTCTGCCTATATAACTTTCTGCTAGTTCAGATTCCTCTTCCACCACAAAACGTCCCCAGCAAAATTCCTCAGATTTTCTATAACAGCTTCAGTGCTTTCAAGTACCTGTTCATGTTTCACACCCAAAGACTTCATTTAGGTTCTCATTTATGTTTCAGTCTTGCCTCTGTAAAGTATCCTTTCCTTTCTTTCTCCACCATCAAAATCTTTGCCATGAGTATGTAATCACTTGTCTATTCTGCTGCAACCTTCTTCACAGGTGTATTCAAACCAAAACTATCAAACTCACCTGTTTCTCTATACTCTTTAGCCACAGACCTATCAGTGGCTCTACATTTGGGTATTATATGCAAATTAGTCATAACTCCCAGTTTTATCAACTTTACATCATACCTCCCTTCTGCTCAGTACCAAAATCAGAATAATTCTGTTTATCACAATTCCTTTAAGTGCTTTTTGGATTTCTGCCAGACTTTCTCATACATATGTGTCCCCTCTACCCCCTTCTGAACATTTCCATCAAGCATAAACCGTCACCATACTTCAAATCTGGACTCAGATCACCAACCTTGTCTAGATGAATAGGCCAAATTCTCTTACCACTAGGGAATGATTCATTGCTTAAGTGCAAAGTGCAAAGACTACCTCATTTCTAAAAATTATTATATACTTGTGTGGCACTGTATAGCAATGATGTTAAAAGGCCCTGTGTACTACAAATTTGGTTTTTTGTATTCCAGCCATTTCTGAAGTTTTTAGCCACTCATACAGGATACACATTGAAGAAGCTGAACACTGAAAGAATTCGGAAGCTCTCTGAGTGTAAAGTGTTACCATATGAGGTAAATAATATAAAGAAAATTCCCAAGGTCCAGTAGAAATACTTACACTTCACAAAGCTGGTTTCAGCTCTTATTTCTATTGTTTGTAAGACATGAAAAGAGGGTATGTCTGTGCTTCCAAGCTTTTTAAAATCACAGACTATTTTCAGCTTCTTCCCCAGAAACCCTCACTTAACATCAAACTTGCAACTGAAAATCCTGTAAAAACACTATGACTGTGTGAGGCTGCTGTAAGGAGCATAAACCAATGGCCTACCAAATCCAAGATCCTGTCAGTGGCTGCATATGGAGAATTAGGTAAAAGCATACCTTTGCATAAAATTGTCTCATTACTCCTCCAAAGCCTCCAAAGATACACAGGCATAAAATATGTTATTGGCAAAGAAACATAAGCAGCCTTCCACAAAGTTTTTATGCAAATTGTATAAGCAAGAGAAGTCATTATTTGCACATGGACAGTAGTGGTCAGGGTATTTTCAGGAATTAAGCAGCCATTGGAATGACACAAATGGCTATTTGTCCAAGTTTGGGAGCCTGTTCTAAGCAAAGGAACAAGGCACATCACAAAGAACCATGGCTTTCGTAACAAAAGGGGTAATGTGGTACCCAACTGCCATGGCTATCTGGGTCCCACAGTCTGGTACTTGAGTGCCCTTAATTCAGCAACAAGCCCCACTTCATGGCACTTCAAAGTCTAGACTTATCTCAACTGAAGCAAATGAAAATTGCAGTGTTGTGTTAAAAAGACATTGTTGCATCCAACTTTTGCTACAAAGGCTTTAATGCATAATTATTTTTAAACTCAAATAATGATAAATTGGTCATGGGTATTGGGATATACCCTATAAAACTGACGCAGTGGATTTCACAAGCAACATGTAATACTTGGGTGTGATGCTAATGAGTTTACCTTCTATACTACAGTTTCAATAAAGGTCCAACTTTGGTCAAAGCAGTCTTGAATGTTAGCCAGGGCTTTAAGTTAAATGTAACGTTAACATCCTGGGACATCTCACTGTAATTTCAGTGAGGTCACCCTTCCATATTTTCAAATGCAGGATAGCTCAGGACTACAACTTTTTCTGTCAATTGTTATATCATACCGAGAAACCTGTGTCACCAGAGAAATGTGAAAAATCGACTGCTCCCATCAGGGATCTAGCTAAATGCTGGAAAACAAAACCAATTAGTTGTGTTTTTCCTTCCAGTGTTAGATTTGATTTGTTTTGGTCTTTCATAGCACTCAGTGAAGACTCTGGGGTTATCAATTAAGACATCCGTCATAAAAGCCACTCATCTTTTCAAGCATACAAAGAGAGCTTTCTTACATAGTTTTTTAAACACAGTTCATGAAACTACAGTAGCATGTATCTCTCTGTATTTGTTACTTTTGTGTAAGTGTCATCTAACTTTTGGGTAACCTGGAGACTGAGGTCCTTGCTTGCCTACAGCAGTGTCTTAAATAGCACGCAACCAGCCAATTCTTTCCTCAAGACACAAATCACATTTGTTAACAAAGAAAGTGATACAGTGTCACCTGAGCTGCTTTAACCTAACATGTTCTGTTTTTCAATTGTTTAAACTAATCCTTTAAGTAGTTGGCGTTTTCCTTAGAACTCGTTGTTACAAAAACACTCCCTCTGGTGAGCTCAGTCCCATGGTTCATGTTCACAGAGGTTACATTGCACTAAAGGAAAGATACAATGTCGTTTAAACAGGAACTCAGGGTAACGCGGACCAGGAGTGTCGGGCGTATCTTCCCTTCTCACAGTTGGGACCATTAATATACCCTGGGCTGCATCCCCAAGGAAAGACTAATCCATTCCACTGCAGCTTGAGGGCTGCATCAGTATCCAATAGACCTGGTATAAACTGGTATGAATTCCATCTATGTATCTAATCCTTATACATATACCTCAAGCTCCAGTACATCCGAATTACAGCATTGATTATTCCTACTTGATCTCTGGATCTCAGTTATGTCTCAGAGCTGCCAGCCCTTAAAATCTTGACATCTGTATAGGATTTGTTTCAGTAGAGATCTCAGAATATATCCCAGCAGATGGCCAAAAGAGTCAAAAAGTGAAATTTTTGCACCTGACAACTGCGTTAGCAATTGGCATAAATAATGCCACTTGCTTTTTGCATAATTTTTATTATTATATTTCCTCTTGTTGAACACTGCCCTTCAAATTTGCTTTAAGCAATGTGATGCTGTAAATAAGAATTCTACAGCTATCTAAATCCAAATTACAGTCATTATTTTATTATAAAGAGAAAATGTTACTTGAATGAAACATTCAGAATTTGTTCTGAACTTTGTGCCAGAACAAACAGCAGTAGGAATCAGTAAGAAAATCACCATGTTTTCTTTCTTCACTGTAGGATATTAACGATTACACTTTACCTATTTGGGCTACTCATGGTTTCAGGACCAAGCTGATAAAGCTCTCAGAACTGTTATTGCAGGTGGAATTTGGGTTCCACAAACAAATAAAAAAATCACATTCGAAGGGAGGCAAGCCAAATTCTAACCCCATTTAAAACCAAGAGTAGAATGGGAAAGAAGAAATGGTATATAATAAACTTTGCTATCAATTCCATAGTAGAACTATGAAAGATGTCATGATGTGGCTATTGGTGATGAGCACTGAAAGATTTTGATTAATGGGAAGAGAGATGGTGAGGCTATGAATCACGAAGATCCTAATCCAACATTATAAAGAAGGTGTTATTTCGGTTACACTGTATAAGAAATCCAAAGTAATATACAGATTCTTGCTGAACTGAATCAAGTCTGGATTTAATGTAAGCCATCATGCTTAACTTACTTAACAAAAAATTATTTGTAATAATCTCTAGGATGGTATCTTTGTTGCCTAATAGTCTTCATATTCCATCCCTGAGAGTACTAAAATTAGATTATTTAACTCTTCTAAACTTTCTTCTGCTCAGCAAATAGTAGTTGAAATTTAAAAATAGTTTATACCCTTTTAATCACACAATCTTCGCCATTCATCCACTGTTACCTTTGGGGCCTCATTTTTGGTTTATATGGATACTGTACAGTCAGGATCTGTGAGCTACAAGGACCAATAACATATAAGCATAGATCAATTTTTTTACTGTTTTTGAGCTCCAACCTACAACACTAAGCACAAAGTTCGAAACTCTGCTCTTGTTTTACTAACGATTGCTATTAAAAAATGTGCCAGTAGCAGAAGACAATACATGAGTATTCTTCTATTCTGCTAGCATGTACAGTTCTCATTTTAGGATTGTAATTTGTCAAGATTCCCACCTTATGCTAACATACTAGCACAGCCATTGGTTTAATTCATATCGTTTTTCTTACAACTTTTCAGCAGTTAACATTAACAAAATACAGGCAACGACATAATTTAAGAAGACCCAGAGTCCAAAGGATATGCTCTTTCTTTTTCTCTGGAAATCAGGAAGTCAATGGAGTTACACATAAAAGAGGGTAGTATTAATTACCTTGCCCTTTTGCACTGTTCTGCTGGCACAAAACAGGTGTGAATGTACTGTTTGAAGCTGTTGAGGCTATTAGGAATCCCAAAACATTTTACACAGGAGTAAAATAGGCCCACTGTTCATATAAAATATAGTATCGGAATTATCCAGGGCAGTACGCACAAATTACCTATAAGTCAATTAAATAAATCTGGTGCATTTAAAGACAGATTGTGTTAAAACAGTACCAAGTGATGCAGCTGTTAACACAAGCATCCCTTTCATTGTCATTGCTTCCCCATTTTTTTTCAGGTATTCTTTTAAAAAATATTCTAAAGCATATCTCAGATGCTAGAAAGCCTTCACACCAGCAAAAAATGGTTATGTATTCTGCAGTGAGTCCTTTCTGTTTCTTTTACACTGCCTTTCTGCAGTTATTAAATGCAGTGAAACCCATGCAACTTTAGTTCCTTTATGAAATACAACTACAAGCATTTTTTTGTTTGGTTAACCTTAAACATCATCAGATTATTTTCAGTCTTTAATGAGCAGATACTACTTTGAAACCTGCAGCATTCCGTTTTCCACCTGATGTCATGGCTTGTTTCATTGTAGTATTGTTTTGATTGAGCAGAGAACTGGTAATCCATGCCTCATGTTTTACTGAACTTTTATCACAAAGATAATTTAGAAACAAACCTCCTGCTTCCTGCATCTTTTTCAGATGCAAAAGAAAAAAAAAAGAAAAATGAAGTCAAAGTTAGTTATATTAGAAGGTCTTATGAAGGCAGCTACTCAATTGTGACTTTATATTTTTGTTTGGAATGTGCAAACACTGCCATTGGAGATGGAAATCTTTTGATTACTCTCAGTAAAAAGCTCCTGTTTTGAAATTGGAGTTAGGTTATGACCCATCAGGTATATACTAGCCAAAGAGCTTACTGATCTGATCTTGGATACCGTTTACTTAACATACAAAACCACCAGTTCTTTTTAAAAGAAGTTTTAACAGCTCCTACTAACTTTGATAAGAACTACAAGTGACTAATGACTTCTTACTATTTACATATATGTAGACTTTAT
>JAVJGG010000009.1:8580582-8626921 GCA_035590195.1 Aviceda cuculoides
GTATAACTTTTTTAATGAATATGTATGAGTAAGTTTAATATAAGATGTATGGTTTTTGTGTTTGGTGTGCGTGGTTCATGAGAGGACTCGCCCGCGCACCTGGCCGTCAATAAAGAAGTGTCTGCTTATCTGCACTAAATTGGTGTTGATAAGTTCTTTATTCCGAGTTTTTTGGCAGCAAGTGTTCATTAAGTCTGAAACATCACACCCAGATCTTGTTGTATGAATATAAATTGGGCATGTCAGTGAACGAATAATAAAACACTCTAAATGATGTTTTTCTACAACTGCACCAGCTGACTCCATTTGAAAAATCTGTCCCATAGTCTTTTGCAGGTATGAAACCATGAACAGTTTCATTTCAGTTCCTCTTAAAGAAGAAATGAGCAAAATATTACAGTACAGCTTTGGAACTATTTAGAATGCAAAGTAAAAGATTTTTTTTTAATACGTTGCAAAAGCAGGATCACATGAAAATGCAACTCCCTCTTCTCTTTCACAAACAATTCATAGACAGTCCAGTCATGTTTTAAAGAAGACTTGCTATAACACAGTAACCTGAATAGTCATAGATGCTGTGATACAGGCGAGATGTAGCTCATGGTGTTCACTATTTTTCCTGTCATACACTGAAACAATGTCAGTAAGATGGGGAATGAATGACAGAAAAGCAACAGTAATTTTGTGCTGCCTGGGAAATGTGGCACTGGACTGCCAGGGCTGTAATTTTCACTCTTTCCACCACCTCCTTTATTCTTTGGGTTATTTACTGAGCTGAGTGACTACCAAAAAAGAAAGAAAAAACCCCAAACTTCATGTAACTCACAAATACGGATCAAATTCATTGACTAATTTTGATTTGTTTTACAGTAGTGCTACAAAGTAGGTGTTCCTTCTTTTTACTTAGTGTACTTAGGATACTCATCAGAGATGTGTTAGACACAAGTTCAAATCCCTCCTTTACCAAAAGGATCTGACTCTACATCTTCCAGAAAATAAAATCACCACCAGGCTGCTGCATTTCAGAGGGGCAAGTGAAGAGGAATAGTCCTTTCTGCCTCTTTCCCCTCGCTGTTCACTTTGTTTACATATTGGCTGGTGTGCAAATTAGGCTTCCTATGTCTTGGGCAAATGTCTTAATCATAAGACCAGAAATAAATGCTCCAAGTACCCTGTAACCAGGTGAATATTAAAAATTTGGGACAAACTAAAAAATTATTAGAAGACACTGAGTAGACACTTTCTTCCCCCGCCTGCCTTAGAATAGTAACTTTGTGCTTAGGGCATTTTCTCCTGCAGTGCAAGGTACAGGTTCATGTCCCATCACCAGCCTAAGTAAGTTAATTCTTTCTGCATCACAAATGAACTCCTTTGTCCTTCCCACTCCCCACAATTGGGTGAAATCACCCTAACCCCGGATTGCAAGACAGTCTTTTGCTTTTGTCATAAGTGCTTCAAAATGGCGCTTGGAAAACATGCCATTTCGTTCACTGAAACAAAAATTTTTCAGGTCAAAAAAGCTTGAAAAAAATTATTGCAGATAGATCCAAAGTAGGTTAAGTGCTGATCTGCAAATTCAGTCAATGACAGAACCTGAGCTGTGAGCAGCATGGTCCGTGAGTGCCAGCAGCAGTTTCGTATCTGGCTGCCCTGACTGCAATGACTTCCATCCTTTCAGTGTGTAGGTTGTGCTCCACCAGCAGCAGTTAGCTAAGGTAACCCTTGCGGACATTAAAGCATGGGTTCTTTTGCAACCAGTCCACTTCAAAGCCAATCTATCTATGGTTCAGCAAGCCTTCAAGATAGATACATGCACTTAAAATAGACAATTGTGTTTAAGCTAATTCTACTCAATGCTATAATTTGATAATTAAAATATATGTCAATGAGCCAAATTAACATAAATGTGATTCAAATTGTTTAGGTCCACTTGCATTATAATGCTTGGACAACTGAAACTAGAGTGATTTAGGAAGGATTTTTTTATTTTATTTTAAAGCAACTTTTCCTGAAAAGTGTAAGGATTTAATTGTTTCATGATACGACAAGTTTGTAGCTGTCAAGTGCACAGTAGAAACTGAGACAATCCAAGACAAGCAAGAAAATTTCCAAATTAAATATGTGCTACTGACATATTTACAGATTACCTACAGGATTCCTACAGGACCCTGTCTTAACCACTATGGCACATGAATGAGGGTATTCTTCCATTTCGGAATGTGTAGAGATTTAATTAAGATGTTGTGGTGCCCATTCTTTGGGCATAAAATAATCCCAGTAGCAAAGTATACATGCCAAAGGGAACAGTGAAGCCACAGAAAGCAGAACTATTTATCATACGCTTGGTCTCGGGTTGAAATATCTTTTTTTTAAGAGATGCTGGCAAAGGTTTTCTATAAGATGCAGTTGTTGCATATTTTCAAACATTCCTGAATGATGCCATCCAGCATCACAAAAAAATTCAGTTCATGTCTGAAGTGAAGTTACTAAAAGTGTTCCATAATAATGAGACTACATTAGTCACAGTCACTCATCAAAGAAACACCATAAACACCAGCAAATCTTATAAAAACTAATCAGTTATGAATTTCATGGTAAAGGGTTAGGAAGGATGAGAAAAAATTCTGAGAGCCAACAAGGATTTCTTGATTGAAAAAGCTTAGGAACCACCTATCTAATATACTATATAGATTAAAAAAGTACGACATCCATTCTTGATTTTTGAGGCATATTAAAATATTCTAAAGAAAATATATTTTATGGCCTGCACTCTTGAATAATAGAGGAAGATGATCAGCTTACATTTGTTTTCAGAAAGACAAAGTATTATATATTTATGAAGTATGGATAACTCTCGAGCACCTTCTGCACAGGCACAATCACACCAGGATTGACCAAAAATGAGGGTGGGGATGTAACAGTGGAGAAAGAAAGAAGTTCAAGTAAGTGCTGAAAACTGGGCATGGACTGACAAGAGAGATGGGGAAGTCTGGGAGCCGTGGTCCTTCTCCCTTCCACTTCCATTCATCAGACAAAATGGATACATAAGGTCATTCACACAACTCAGAGAGAGCACTTGAGGCTTAGTGGGGTTTAGGGCCCTAGGGACAGAATTTCTAGTAAACGGTAAAATACCTGTTGTAGAGAATACGGTTATTCTTATTTTGTAGAGAGGAAGTCAGCAGAGTCAAGCTGAGCAATCTTCTCAAAGCCAGTGAGCTACTATCAGAAAGAGTGTTCTTTATCAGTAACAATAAAAATGTGAACTCCAGGGCTTGTTCACAAGAAGTTTCTCAAATAATTGAGGCCAAAAAAGAACTGGACATAAGCAGTTACAAAAGGAGACATATAGATATACTCCAAGGGAAAAGCAACACACACACTGGGCAAATAACTGCCCAGCAAGGAGCTTAAAGAACATACTTGTTGCAAGATTTATTCAACTACTTTATCTGAGGGCCTGGTAATTTTAACCTACATGAAATGTTGTTTGAAATAATTATTCTGATTTCACAGTGACAATGTAGAATCGGAAAGAAAAAAGGAGGCGAGGGAACCTGAGAAGAGGACTAACTGAGCAGCAAAGAAAAAAGAGAAACAGTATTGCCTGGCTTTTGGTTCCGAGTTCATCCTCGTGACCATACTACAGTGGAAAAATTCTAAGCCCTGAGAAGTGGAAACAGAACAGGTAGGTTGAAACATTAGGAATGCTTAGAAACGCCTTCATATTTTAACCTCATCCTTACACTCCAAAAGAGAAAAATACCACAGAGAAAAAGGAACTGAATTATGATTTGATTAAATAGAATGTAAACAGTAATTTGAAAACAAAGGGCAATGCAATTTGTTGCGTAGTCACGCAACATTCCTCTTGGATTTGAAATTCACCGGCAGCAGTTCCGCCCCTTTTGAAAGTACAGTCTGACGTCTTGGCTGTTCAGCCTGAGCAGCTGCTGGAACTACAAAGCCTTTTTCATCCTCTGCCAGGATGGGAGTGATACATCTTCCCAAACCATTTAGGATCCTGTGTTTTTCTTTTCATGCTATCCTCATTCTGCTTCAACAGACTACTGCAGAAAGAGAACTGAAGTTTGTGGTTGTAGTAAGTAGATTTGTTTTCTATTCTGTTGTGGGGAATACAGGGAATTTGATATGGCTGTCAAATCAAACAAGTTGTGCAGTTGCTTTGCCTCTTTTTAGACAGAAATAATTACTGCTGCCCTTTTGCTTACTGAGTTTAAAGACTTTACTTAAAGAAGATAAAAATGTCTCTAGTTATAAGAATTTTCATCTTGTAACCTCTAGTTATTATTTGAAGATAACTGAACAGCTTAGGTTTGTGGTAGATGCATTAGTGCATAGGAGTTAAGAGATCTGAGGTCTAAGTTCACCTGCTCTTGCTTAATTTAGCTGACACTCTGATGTATAGCCTGAGAGCTGGCAATTATGGCCTACCTTCTCTGTGCTTGGAAGCTGAAGCTTATGATGTTACAGAAGTTACTACAAAACCAAAAGTATTTTCCATTTCAGAATAACTGAATTATCACAGCAGGAAATTGAGAAACAGAAAAGGGCATTTTTATGTAGAGATTTGAGATAGATGCTGCATTAACAGCAGTTAGGTTGAAAATGGACTGTAATCAGTTTTTTGCTGGGCCATTTCTTATTTTAAAGTAACTAGACACTACTTCAGTGTCACTTTCCCCAATACCTCAGGACAGGTTAATTCAATTAAATAGTTTGGATCGTGAATGTTGCATCATAGTCCTTTTCATTCTAATTTCTTTTTTTAGTAAGAAGAGATATACTGATAAAGAATAGTCTAAAGGGATATTTTCAATACATAGTTGTGGGGATTGGAATTCACATTTATAAATAGGGGTTTTAAGATCATCTTCTTCCACCTTTCTCTGTTTGAAACATTATGTGCACATACAGATAACAGGCAGAAGTACAGTGTCCAAAACATATCGTCTAGCTCTAGATAAAGTATTTCATATCTACTTGTCTATTGTCTGCACTGTAGATGTGCCACTTGGAGAGAGGCCAGAGTGCACAGAAAAAACCAGTTCCTACTCCTGCTGAGGCTTATTATTGCTCTATCAGACACTATACATGGCAGGGACTGAATGCTGATTACAGTAATGTTCTGTGTATAGAAATATACTTTAGTGTTTCTTCAGTGATAATTGGACACAGATGAAACCAGTCAGCAAGCCTTGGAGAATTAACTCTTTGAAGGGAAGGAGTCTTTTACTGAATTGCAGCTGTTATTGTGTTCTAACAAGGAATGTTTTTGCAGAAAGAGTTGCAGGAAATGCTCACAATCATGGAGATAGAGGCTTCCTGTCCAAAATCAGCTGCTTACCACAACTATGCAGCCACCTTTCCACCTACCAAAAAAACCCCCCAAAACCAAGATAGCACTTTATTTATTTATAGTGTACCTTATCACAATTAATATTAAAATAATAGGTAAATTTCATTTAAACTGTCATCTTTTTATCCCTGATACTTTTCCTCAGACTGACCAATCTGCCTAGAAAGTTACAGTAGACTTAATCTTATTCTCAACATACATCTCTTTTCTCAAGGCATGGTTTCTGGGCATGCAATTGAATTTGCCTTCTGCACTCATTGATTGAATTTTCATGATAACAGAATTGCTAGCATCAATAAATAGGATAGGAGTTGGCCCAGAACATTTCACTGATATAACTGGATGTAATGGCTACAGTCAAGGTAAGTCTAAAAGGCATCTTTCTGAGGTAATTTAGTAGCCACTTTCCAGCTGTACTCTGTAAGTTGCTATGTTTTCACCTGAGAGTATTACTGCATTGTGAAAATGTGTCATAATGAGTATTTTAAAACTTTCTTAGCAGAATTGCACAATATAAAAGGCATCTGCAGGGGAGAAAAAACAGACAAATGTTCCCTTTTGCTCACTTCTAGAATTGCGCTATGCTCTAGGAAAGTGCCTTGCTCTCTCCTCACACTTTCCCTCTTCGTGCTGATTCTGTGTGCTTTGATTACTGGCCACAAGTCCTTTTGGCTGAAAAGCTCTAATTGAAGCCAATTTGTCAAAATGCTATTTTAATTTTCTCACATGTAAACATTATCCTTCACCATAATTCTTGTGCACAAAATTTAAACTAGACATAAGAGAGGAAAATAGGAAATACGTAGGACCATCAAGTACCCAAGTAGAAATGAAATACTGATTTACTGCCTCTATATAAAGAAATTCTGACCTGTAACTTCTGCCTCCACACAGGCACTCGTTTCACCTGTCATATACACAAAGAAATGTGGTTTCAGAGGTACTGTGATTTCATTATGTCTTTCTTCTTGTAGCTCAAGACAGGAAGTGTTGACTGAGCATGTTATCTATTTGTCTAACCAAGCCAAGCCACCTGAAACTGTGACTAAACATGCTCAGTATTTCTGCATCAATGGTTTCCCTGAACTGGCAGCATGACTCATTCCATTTCTCTATTGTTTCTTCATTCCTATTGCTGGCTTCAGACTAAGAAATCTTTCTGTCTGAAGTTGAGTCTGTCAGTAAAAATGTCTGTAAGAGGCTCACTATTACTCAGAGACAGTTAATTCACTGTAATTCATGGCATTTCTGAATGAAGATGTTATATATACCACATATGCCATATTCTCAGTTCACCCTACCCTCCTCACTAGTTTTTCTCCACTATGATTTTTCACCTGACAACTATGTAAGCAAATGTTGGCCAAAGTGAGTCATGTGGCCATTTCCATCTGAAGTGATGCCCCTCACAAAGTTACAAAGAGCAAATGGGAGAACCCAGACACCAAATCAGGTTCAAGCTGTATTAGAGTTGAGGGAGAGGGTATTTGGTAACTATCCATCTATTGCTTTTGAGAACTGACTGAGGTGAAGCACTTCAGATAGAAGTGCTGAAATTAATATACCAAACAGGTGTGCTTTGGTCTTCTTGTGTACATCCTCCTTGCCCTCCCTTCCTTCTTGATTTCTAGTCTTTTCACCTTTTATGATGCCTCCTTGTTCCTCTTCTCTCATCCTGACATGTTCTATGTCTTCTGAAAGGTCAGGAAGGCAATCTGTAGGCCAGGAGTAATAAATGCTGCAGCACACATATTTTTAAATGCATTTGAAGGATCAACTCCTTTTTAACAAAATCCAAATGACATGTGTTAAGGAATACATATTGATGAGCAAGGCAAGCTTTGTAGGGATACATTTTCTTTCCCTAACAGTATCAGGTGTTCTAATGAAAAAGACAAACTTTCAAATACACAAGCTCTTTTTAAAGTTATAAATTAAAAAAAAAAAAATCTCCTAACATGTAGCTATGACTGAAAAAGATAGCCTTTTCGGTTAAGTGGTCATTAAAAAGGTCATTGTTTCATTTCCAACTGCAACTGAAGCAAGGTCATTTTCAGAAGTAGCAAGCACAAAGGAGGTCTGAGCACAAACAAAGACCAGTTGGCTGAGAAGCTTAGTCCTTCAATTCCTAAGAGCAGGGTTCTACTCTTAGAAGTATTTATTTCTTTCTTGCTACTTCCAACTTGGTGTTAATATCGTATTTATATGTCACTGTGCAAGATGCAGAAATACAAACAAGGAACTGAACTTTTTTTCTATTTTGTGTGGACTTAAAGAAGCTGTGCTGCTTTTCAGAAGAGAACACCCTCCACTGCTTCCATTTCTTAAGGTTACAAAGAAAGAAAATATTTTTCTTTACATCTCTTGCTCCCACATATATTTGAAAATCTTTTGATCTTGATGTCTTTTGTCATTTCACCAGTATTTAAAATCTAATTTTTATTAAATTATAAAATCTAACTGAAAATTACATTTTCAGTAATTTTTCACTAAGAAAAAGGGCATTTTTATTGACCAAGTGTTGATCCATTGCTACATATTGCCTAAAAAATTAGTCATTTAATCATGTCAGTCAGTTTGAGCAACTGTCAGTTAATCATAAAAATGCTTTTCTGTAAAGCTGGATAATTTAAGAAGAAAGTATGCAGCTACATGTAATTGGGAATTTAACCTTCATTCTTTACAGAGGCATCAGCTTGTCCAGAAAAGCTAATGAATCCTATCTGACACTTATGTAAGTCAGCATGTCAAAACACCAAAGAAATAAGCAGTGACACAAAAGTCCTTCTCACTCATTTTTTCTTGCATGCAACTGAATCAGTCACCAGGCAATGTAGCTCTTTACCTATTTTCCTGTTCACTAGAGGTGCAGTGAGAATCACCCGAGGTTCCAGATTAATAAGAAAAGACATGTACAGATTTTAAAATTGCATAGAGAAACAAAAATAAAATATTTGAGAAAGATCCTATGGACTACTTTGCTGTACTTGAACTCAGAAACAAAAGGTGTTTTTTTCTTGAAACTGCAGTTTCATGTTGATCAACATGTTGTTGATGATAGCGAAAAACCTCCCTGATTGATTTGCTGAAAAACACTCATTTCAGGTTGGCCACATCTTCAGTGAAATTCAACTAGCAAAGCAAGAAAATAATAACCAGTTTTCTACACGGTTCTAATGGTAACATCTACTCTAGCAAACTTTGCTGTCTATTGTAGAAAACAAACAGAGGGAGAAATCCAATTATCTTTGCCTTTAAAGGATAGTATTTTCCATCCCTGAAGTACCTGCTCTAGCACAGGTTTGTGCACATTAGCACAGAAAGCTGATGAAAAGAGTGTGTGTTGTAATTAAAACATTAAGCCACACTGCTTGTGTTTACTTTGGAAAACATAAATATAAAACACCTCCCAGTGGGAGTGGCAAACTAACCAGTGTGTACAAACCTCTCTGATGTTTGGGCAAGAATGATGTGGCTTAATGAGGCAGCGGAGAGTATTAATTATAAACAAGCTATATACCAGTGAGGTATTATGGAATAAATGTCATTCTATAAACAAATATACCATGCTTCCACATTGTAATTTTATTCTGCAAAGTCAGGAATAAGGTTGGTTGTGTGAACATTGATACAAACAAAAGTAACTTTTATAACAGTTTGGATCAGCATCTTGGAAGATTGCCTGGAGCCCTGTGAATTCATATTCCAGCATTTCCTTTTATGTGAAACTTTTGTGGACTTCCTTTTTCTAAGCCCATGACATACTTAGGGACAGTAATTCAGACTTTTTCCAAACTATTTAATCTAGGTTTGGCACTTCCTTTGTATGCTGGAACAAAAATACACAAAGGCTCATTTAAGGTTTCTGATGTAAAAATCATATGATTGAACATATCACACTAATATTCACCATGCTGGAGTGTCCAGGATAGGAAAGTGACCAAACTCTTTGCTCTCACTGAATTTAACAGAAAAAAAATCCTGCAGGCTTTCAAAAATATTTTCATACATGTATGTGAAAGTATTAATAAATATTAAGTAAGCTAACTGTAAATGTTTATACTTTTTCATCTTTGTATTTTAGGATGACTGAAATCAAACATAAGATCCATGTGTACATGGAATTACTTTTAAAGCTACTGCTATGAAAAAAGCAGTCACCAAAAGTTTCAAGTGCCTATGCCAAAGTAGTTAAATACTCATATAAGCATATCAGTAACCGGTTTAATATTCAGAGGTGCTGAGTGTCCAAAATTCAGTCAGATTTCTTGTCTAGGTGCCTAGCTATGGATGTAATCTCAGCATTAACATCTTGGCTGACTAATTTTATGTTCTAGGAGGAAGAATCATCAGGCTCATGCCCACTAAATTGCTATATAATTATACCTATTCTTGTGTGTAAAGAATGTACTCCAACCCCACTTGACTAGTTTCTGCAGACTCTCAAATATTTTTATTTGAAAAATGGCACTGGAAGTATAATATATGCTTGACTTCTAGCTAGGTAAGAGAGGAATGTTAACAGTAATTAACTCGATTTTTTTTATTGGTAATATTGTCAGGTTTTTCGACATGGTGACCGAACACCAGTTGTAAACTTTCCAACTGATCTACACAAAGAAAGTGAATGGCCCCAGGGATTTGGACAACTTACCAAGGTATGTTGACTTTCTTAGAACTTATGTATGCTACTAAAATAGGAAGTAGGCAGCTTTTTTTTTTTATGTGTGTCTAAGAAACATTAGCAAATCTCAAATACTGATAGTTGGTATTAGCAATACCCCATAATTCATAAAAACTTTTGCAACATTATTCATCCAACTACTGTTAAATTAAAATCTTGTTCATCATAGCTTTATAACTATCTTCCTAGAAGCAACAACTTCCTGATAGTGTGTCTGCATTCAAATAAATGGCAAGTTTAAACATTGTCTGTACTCTTAACATTGATGAAGTTCTAATGAGCATTAAGCCCTGGGCCCTGTGACAGGGTAAAGGAATGACACCTGCCCACCATGTCAAGTGATGAGTCCACATCTTATCATTTGACTGGCAACCACCTACTCACAAAACAAGGGAAGTCTTGCAGGAGAAGGCTGCTTCTGAGGACAACGTGTCTTCTAATAAGGTTGCTTTCAGCCCAGAGTTTCACTAGGATTCACTGAACCTACTTCTTGCTCTGGCATTTCAACATCAAGCTGTAGCTCTTCAACTGTATTTGACATATGAAATTCTGGAGCAAAGAGAGGCCAATGCATTTCCTAATAATACTTCATCATGATGCAGGTGAATGAATCAGAGACAGTTCAGCATTTAGTGTTTGAAGTGAGGCTTGACAGATGTGTAAAATTCGGACACTCAAACAACACATCACTATTGCCTGGTACACAGCTTATGTTGCAAGAAGAAAAAAAGTTTCTGCTTTGGCACAGATTTTTTTTTAGAGCTTTTTGCTATCTTATTATCTTTTAGCAACAGTAATAAGAACGTACTTCTCTGACAACTGAAAGTTAAAAATTACAGCTCACAGCTTTGGAAGTTAATAACAGAAGACAGTGTGCAATGTAAGACAACTGCAGGTGCACCAAGGCAAAGATGGAAGGACATTACTTAAGGCGTGAAATGCAAGCCACAGATTTATCAGGTTGATCAAATAGCAGAGCAATGACAATAATAAATACTAGGTTATCAATCCTCCTTTCTCAGCTGTCACTAATTGACATACATTGTAAAGAACAATGTTGATCATTAATAACTCCAGGAGCATCTACAGAGCTACAGAAGTGTGGAAACAGTATTTGTATAGAATCAAGCGCATTGCCTTTCCTGTAGCAGATGTTGAAGTCTTAGCATTTCAGAATGTATCATTTTATCATAGATATAAATGAGTATTTCTGTTAAAAATTCTAGATCACCTACAACGTATACAGTACATTATACAAATGGTTAATGATCACTTAAAAACTGATTGCTGAAGACAAAAAAGAAAATAGAAAAGAAACTTCTACATTAAGATTCTCCAGTTACCTTAATCTAATAGTCATCTGTATGCTTGCCTTGCAGACTGGAATGCAGCAGCTATTTGAACTTGGACAGTACACGAGGGAAAGATACTCCAACTTTCTGAACAGCACATACAACCGGCAAGAGGTATATAGCAGAACTGTCTGGAAGACATTCCTGTGGCATAAAGGAACTATGGACTTGTGCTAGATAAAAGCACATCATCATATTCATTTCATTAATGGAAAAATTAAGGTACTAGAAGAACATTTTTGAAAGTCAGGCTTTTATGTCAAGGTAAAAACATAGACTAAAGCCTAACTTTCAGCTCCTACATTCAGTTCAGGTCTTCCACTGCCCGGTTTTCCAGGACTGAATAGCTCCAAACCACTAAATGAATTGGGAATTTATACATAGTGACCCAACACTGTTCTACCCTGTTGAAAGGTGAATGCATATCCAGCCACGTGATGGGTCATGCTCACATACTTCATCCTGCAAAAGAGAGGTCTAACAATTGTTTGGATGTGCTTGTCATATGCTACAAATCCATCGTGGGGAAGATACCACTACCATTTTGGTCTATACATGAGGGGTGCATTGATAGGAAGGCATAAAAGACTATAGCTTTGCCATACTTCCAAGAGATGTTTATGGTTTTAAGTGCCTTAATTCCTGAGGTATAGCAGATGGATCATAGAATCATAGAATCATTTAGGTGGGAAAAGACCTTTAAGATCATTGAGTCCAACTGTAAACCTAACACTGCCAAGTCGACCACCAAACCATGTCCCTAAGTGCCACATCTACACGTATCAATGTTCCTCTGAACCTCAGAAGATGGAGAGCTTCCTTCTTTTAAATCATGCTTTCTTATTCTTCTTAGTTCAGTCTGAGGGTTAGATTCCGAACTGAAGGATACTTTGGCAATTCCATTTATGCAAATGAAGTAGGGCCCTAGAAAGCTGAGTTATGGTTTCACTGCTTTGACTTCATGCAAAAACATAAAACTGAAAATGAGAAGCCAGGATTGATGAGTTAGGTAAAAATTCCTTATTATTTTTATTGTTTCCATTTTATTTTTAACTCTTTGCCATTCTATCTTCAGTTTTACATCCAAAGTACAGATTATGATCGCACCATTATGAGTGCCCAGTCATACCTTTCTGGCCTCTTTCCACCAACTAGCAGCCAAATTTGGAATCCTGAGCTTCTCTGGCAACCCATTCCAGTTCATATTTTGCAAAAATCAACAGACCGGGTGAGTACTGGCTGGACATTTCCTATAACATCTTAAACTTTCCCAGAAGAAAAAAGAGAAAAAAGGGGTAAAAAAGTTAAAAAGTATTTTCTATTCTTTTTGAGTTCAATCTAATAGAAAACATCAACTGCAGCTACTGGCTGACAAGTATGTTATAGGTCAACTGTAATAGCTGCATGAAAATCCTCCTTCTATAGTTGCAGAATACCTAAATTGTTGTCCACACTACCATTTTCTTCAAGGTATAGTCTAATATTTCTTCTGGCAAGGACACTTTTGGACAGTATTATAGGGAAGTTGCCCTAAACCTTTATAGGGAACAAGTGCTTTTCTAAGCACCAATCAGCTAGACAGACCTGCCCTGCTTGGCAAGTTTGTTCCATAGTTTATTCAAGGAATGGAATTTTCACCAGCCACAGTAATGACCTCTCAATTATTACTTTCCTATTCTGGTAGCATTCAGGCACCCTGATTACAGACAAAGGCCCTTTTATGCTCAGTGCTATCCAAATGTTTAACGAAACCCTAGCACTTGCCTTGTGGTTCATAACAAGAGCAGACCTACCTGAGTAATAGGTCTTGCAGAAGTTTTACTGTATGTAGCTCTCTCTGGCCGACTCAGATTTAGATTGTAATTTCACTGGCTTCTGTGACAAGGACTGCGTAAGGAACAGTGTGTTGAACAGGGATAAAAAGTTATTCAGTGTAATGACAGAAAGGCTAATTTTCTTCTGCCTTTGAGGACAGAAGTTGACTTTAAGGAAATGTATACAAAAACCCTATTAAATAACTGCCTGTCCAGTCACCAATATCAGAGGATGGACTCTGTCATTAGGGAATGGCCACACCTGCCTCCCGTTAGCATTCCTCCATTCTTGGAGACCCTGCTTGAAAGCAGGTACCTAGAGAAAGGGTTTCCACAAACTGGATGAGGCACAATGTGATTCAGCTTGAAACTTAACTCTGTCCTTCGGCAGAAAAGAATACTGTCACTGTTATTTAAATGTGGGACACTAGGGGAAGTTCTTTCACCAGAAGACTGAAAAAGCATCTAAGTGGTCAGAGCTTTGGCCAAATAAAACCTCAAAGCCCTTAGAGTAATCACAGTACAGTACAATGACCTGTTTGGAGAAGGCAAGCTCATTTGTAGGAATCTCTAGTATGTCATCACTTCTGCAGCTGCTTCAGGAGTGGGAATTGATGTTTCACTGAAACACACCTCTGCTGCAACTCAAAATTCCTGTTAAATATGCAAACCACCTGGAAAAAACATTGTTCCCTTGTTAAAACAAGCAGACGTTTGAGGGTGTTGTCAAGCCCTAAGCAACACAAAGTTGGAAACTGAGGACAAATACAGTCCTGTAAAAAAACCCCTAATCACAGTTTATTTTTCAGCCACTGAGATCTATCAAGACCTGACAGGCAACAGTACTGAGTAATGCTTAATGAGGCCAAAGGGAGTGGCTTAATTAATAATACCTGGAGGAGGATAATTAAACCATACAGAAAAAGAAACATTTGTTATTGTGTAATTAAACAACATTTCCCAGTTTCATATGGCAGCTTTGAGCCTTCACACTCCAGTGTGCTGCTGTTACAGAAAAAATGCACCCTTGGAAATCCGTCCAAGTGAAAGTGTGCTGGTGTGAGCTGGTGGCTGCTGCAAGCTCCACATTGATAAATCAAAGAGAAAAGAGATGCACTGGAAGCACAGTCTGCTTATGCTCACCCCAAGACAGAGTAGACCTTCTTGCACATACATAAGCCATAGATATCAAAGTTGGTTTCTCCACTGTATATTAAGTCAGTTCCTTGAAATTATTTGGTTATATTAGTGCCGGGTCAAAAATGCTATAGTAGTATGACATAAAGTGCTGAACAAGCACAAGCTTATTTTGTTCATCATAACTTTTACTGACACTTTATGCTGGATCTGTCCTTCTGCAAGTGGCATAAAGCATATTGGCCAAAGCACAGTTTGATGGATGCATACATATTTACACATGGTTCAGATCAAATATGTACTATCAGGTGATGTCTTAATGCATACATTTGGAGTTATTAAAAGTGAATGATACCCCTAAACAAGAACAGAGCCATTAGGCTCACAGTTTTTTGATATTTCAGGAGCACAGTTTATTTCTTTTGAGTTCTGTCCATTAAGTGGTACTTAAAATGCTTACCATAATACCCCGGTTACCTCCAAAGAGACGAGAGCAGGATGTGTAGATGCAGAAGCAATTCAGACTCCAGTACCAGGTGGAGTCAAGCTGCAGAAATTAAGAGGGAAATGGTAGCTTTTTAAAATTCCTGATCATGGATCCTAATCCATTTCTCAAAGCAATCCCCTGACAGATATGCATAATTGCTTTTTGCCAAAATCAGTTAAACTGAGGGAAATTAAGCTATCATAGCCACAAGTAGCTACTGAAAAGCCAAGTTACCACAGTACATTGCTTATGATAACTGAGTTCATGAACAAGGTACCCAAACAAACCATTATGGAGTAGCTGTAGCACAGCCATGAATCTATCTAATAAATATTACACCAGGAATCTCAGCAACAGAAAAACTAGAGGTGTGTTGATTAATTCTAGAACTATTCTAAGTTTTACTTCTCTTGTTTCAGAGGCTGCATTTTCCTCTGCCTGACTGTCCCCTTTTTGATGAACTTCAGAATGAAACACAAACATCTAGTGAATTTCAAAATAGAATACAACCATACATGGTAAGACAAAATAAAAAGGAAACAAAATCTAAGAAAAAGGAAAGTAACTAATGTGTAGAAGTTATGGAATTGTATTGTTTCCTTTGGCTAAAATTAAAAAATAAATAAATGAAAAAAAATTAAAAAATCCTGAGGACTGTCTTAAAATAAGAAATTTAGGATATATGATCAGAAAGTATGTTTTATATGCTTATGCATTTCTCATACTTTTCTATATTAATCTTTTGAAATGTGAATTTAACATTAATTTTCCGAGACTATTTGGAGCTGCATATAAAGTTCCATGATCTGAAGGGAGAGGAAATTTCCATTTTTATAGGGTAGCACAAAACCAGTTCTAAAAAATCTGATAAATTTGAAAATTGGGAAGGTTTATGCCTTCCTGCTGTGATTTTCTGAAGTTGACACTGCAACAGAGAACTAAAGCAAGCCCAACCAGGTGAACACTGTGACTTACGTAAATTTCTCTGAGATACATTTTTGGATCCATCACAAGACATGCTTCTATTTTGGCCGTGACACAAATCTTCACAGTCAGAGATTCAAAATTTCCCATTCCAGTGCTGCAGCAGGACGTAGGTACATGGATGGTATACCTGCCTCAGGCAACCATGTTCTTCTGGATAATATCTGCCCTAGATAGTAGTTACTGCTGCTCTCTTGTTTGCCTACCATGCACTTTGTAATAGCACTACTGCGCAAATAAAGGAGGCGTCTCATGTTCCTCATACCCTGACTGCACCTGTACACATTCTCTCAAAGTCACTTCAGACTTACTGCTTGGGCTATACCCAACATTTTCCTTTTTTTTGGTTTAATTCTATCTTTCTGCTAGCTCAGCTACTCTGGTCAGCCTCCCTCACATACAACAGGAGATGAGTTCTGACTTCACAGTTATCCTCTCTCTGAGCTACTAGTATGAAACAGGTAACACAGGAATAAGGGATATTAAGGAGTCCCTTTATTCTTCTGTGGTAGCATGTAGCAAGAATCCCTATGGGAATTGTAGTGGAACTATTACTTAGATATGCAGCTCCCTGTCAATGGCAGAAGGAAAACCTAGTTTCCTTTTCAATTTCTCTTTGCCTCATTCTGAATGTTTGCCTCAGCTCTCTTTAATTTTCTATTTTCTCCTCATCTTTTTTTCTCATGTTCCTTTTCCCATAGTGCCTTCCTCTTCCTTATATCTGAAGGCTTGAGGTGACTGAGGTAGCCTCCTGGAGCAGTCAGAAGAGGGAGAGAAGAGTGCAGCAGAAAGAGCACCAGCCTCATCCATAGCAGGGCTGAAAGAAAGCAGTCTTTTTCTGAAATAGAGATCAGTACCTTGAAATAGTTACAAAATGAAATCTGCAACCAAAATCTTCTGCTACAAGGGTTTCACCTGTGTAAAGTTAAACACTACTGTGTTACCAGGTTGGGTGTTAATGAATCTGTATGCATATATGTTCCACATGTATTGAGTATTTGTGGTATACTCTTCACTTTTTTTCCCTCCAGGATTTTTTACAAACAGTGGCAGTTAACACAGGACTTGAACTAAATCATCTTAAAGTACTGGACAATTTCCAGCTCTGGAATACATATGATACTCTACACTGTGAGGTAATAATAAGACAATAGAGGTCGGGAAAGAGTATAACTCCTAAGCTGGGTTTCAATTAAACCATGATGATGTGGTTTCATAGGAATGAGTTGCCTTCTCTCCTGGATTTGTTTCTTCATTTTTGGTTTTGTTTGTTGTTGTTGTTGTTGTTTTTTTAAATTGAATCTAAGTTCTAATTTAGTGCATTGGTAAAAGATAACCCAAACCCATGGTTTACAGCTTGGGAAACTTGTTTCCATTTGATGTTTTATTCTGAAGCACCAGTATCAAAATCCATTCCCTTTATTCCCTCATTTTCTTTCCCAATACGCTGCTGTAGAATTATTTGAGCATGCTGCCTAGGACATATTTATGATTTTTAACAGGAAAATGGAATTATTTTCTTTAACTTATCAACAGCTAAACATCAAAATACTTAGATGTTGAAAATCAGAGGTAAGATTATGATCTATCAGTTAGAAAAAATAGATGATGCTTTCTACCAGTGAATAAAATCAGACTAGCCTCAAGCATGGGATAATTCTATTTGGCCCCAGTCATTATCAGCAGCACATGAAGGCTGTTGAACACACCCTCCACACACTGAGGCACTTAAACACTATAAGACACTGTCACTCTTACATGACTGGAGAGTGACACTTGCCTGTAAATGGCCAGTGATGGAACTGGTATCTGGACATCTGTGTGGGTGGAAAAGGCAGGAAAAGTTGGAGCTAATTTATACTCAGAAGATGCAGAGGAAAGGAAGAGGGTAAGACATATGTCTGCAATCTTTCACACTGGCAAAACCAAACACATGTATTTCTATAGCAAGAACACATTACACCTACAAGGGATCACCTTCACACAGGTGTTTCCCCTCTTCCCATTCACCCACTTCCAGCTGATCCCCATTCCCACAAAGTGTATTTCAGGGCATGCTCATGAGTGAAATTGCACTGGGCAAAGGATTGCAGGATATCTTCAGAGAGTCTAAATGTAGTAGTGTAAGGCTGGGCAATAGGATGATGGAACCCAGTAGAAGAAAAAAACATTATTTTGTTTTCCTTTATCACTAGGGTATTCACAATTATACACTCCCTGTATGGGCCACCAAAGATGTAATTGACAAGCTGGAAAAACTGGCAGAATTGTCCTTACTTTCGCTATTTGGGCTTTATAAAACAGAAGAGAAATCACGACTACAAGGAGGTAAATAAAAAAAAATGCATAGCTCTCAGAAAGGAGGAGACAGTGCTTATAATAACATGCAACATCCTGTCACCTTACTCATGCAAATTTATTGATACAGAACCTTGATTTGTAACTATGGACATTGAATGCCATATTAAGAATGAAAATATGTGCTGAATGCTGGCATCTGCATGGATGAGATACTGAAACAAGGTGTAAACATTAATGTCTTTAGTTATCCCATAGTTTTTAAGGAATTAGGATTTTGAGAAAGATTATAGAAATCCAATGGAAAAAAAAATCAAGTCGTCATGGGTATGATCATTACTTGTCTGATATTAGGTTAGATTAAGTTTAAGTTCTGTTTCTCAATGTTTATTCTAATTATTTCTTGATCTTGGTTTTCCCTTTGATGTACTGGTTATATATTTTGTCAAAACCTTGGCAACACGTTGGTGGCTCCCTGGGAGACTGATATAAAGCTCCTCCAAAACAGTCTGATCAGAATAGAAGATGATTCGTGTTACGTCTATACTGCAAGAACTGGGACTACTGCTTAGCTCCAAAATTGGGCCCCATAGGCTATGCACATTCTGACACTACTTCAGGACACAACCCAGGCATTTATCATATGATCCCCAGGTGTCCATTAGCAGGAAACCCAAATGAGTGAGCTTGAATATCTGCAGGATGGAGCGTTTGGGGCTTGGCTTTGTAACGCACTTACCCTGCAGTCTAGACCTAGGCAAAGAATTATTAGGAGCCTTATCATCTTGGCATATACATCACTGGATCAAGCCATATAGTAATAACAGGCTCAGACCTGCATTAAAGCCCACTAGCTGGTAGCTGGCTGTATCTTGTCAGGACTTTTTTTCCTAGTGTTCATGGGCATACCAGTTATGCCCTTTTTCCCTCAAATGGTATAAATTGTGCTACAGGGAATTTCTGCTGCCCTTAGCTTTAGAATATTGGCTTTAGAATATCTCTGGTCTGGAGAAGGAGTACAAAAGAGCTTTAGAAAAGTGAAGAATTGATACTGTGTGACTTGTTGGAAGTAAACAGTTAAAAATATTTCTTCAGCAACTAGAGAGGAAGAGGCTAGCACAGCTGTCATTATTGCAATACTCCAAACAGACAAAAAATGATGGAGAGGAGGTCTCAGCACAACAAAACTGGAAGTGTTGTTAGCCCCAGTTCTCAGGATAGTTCTAGATGATTTCCTGTAAATCCTGCCTCTTCACTTGACCCAGATGATGAATGATATATTTCACCTCTGTAATATCTTCTCTCTACTTATGAACTTTTAGTAAACTAAAAAATGAGTATGAGGCTTGAGTAGATGTCTTCTATTTGATACACAAAATCTTTTGCCTTTTTGGTTTCTATGCAAATGTTATACCTTCATTTTCTTCTTCCTTTAAGGTGTCCTTGTAAATGTTATTTTAAATAGTATTAAACAAGCTGCCAATTCTTCAAAACAAAGCAAAATGGAGGTCTACTCTGCAGTGAGTATTTTCATCTATCATAAATCTTGCTATGATTTTACCAGTAAAAGACCCTTAGAGAGAATAATCAGAGTCTTCCTGTAAGTTAAATGAAAGAGTAATATAATACAGTTCAATTCGTCTAACAAGCTGAACACCAGTAAGTACAAGAACATAGCAGGAGCATGGATCTCACTTCAGTTTCAGTCAAATTGTACTTGGTAAAGAAAACTATGTATTTTATCATGCATTTTTTCTGCAACTTAACAGTGCAGTTTCTATATGTTGCATCTTTCCTTAAGTGCTCCTGACCCAGAGATGCTGGCACATAGCAGAACTTCAGCTGCACCTCCAAACCCTTCCTCTGCTTAGAAAGGGATGATACAGCTGTGGATTCTTTTTTTAATTATTATTTTAGAGGATGCAGAGGGCCATTTGGGTCAGACCAAGATCCACTTAGCTCATTCATTATTCTGTCTCTAACAGTGGCCAACAGCAGGGAAGAATGTGAGAATAATGCCAGCAAGAGTGATGCTTCCCCTGTTACAACCTTCAAGCAATCTGTGGCTTAGGGACTTCCTAAGATAGAATCTGTGTCTATGTGTTGAATAGATCTTGACAGACTTTATCAATTTATCTAATCACTTTTAAAATGCATTTATACTTTTGGCTCTGCAACATACTGTGGCAATGAATTGTGTGTTGAAAGAAAAAAAGTACTTCCCTATTTTTTTTTTTTTGAAACCTAATACTGATTTAGCTCCTTCCTAGCATTTCTATTGTGAGAAACAGGGAATAGTTATTTTTTATTCACTTTTCCTGTGTCACTCATGAATTTACTATTTTCTGTCACATCTCTTCCATCTTTCCTTTTCCAAGACAGAGTCCTACTCTATTTAATCTTTCCTCAAATAGAAACCGCTCAATACCTTAAATCTTTCTTGCTGCCTTTTCTATGTGTTTTCTAGCCCTACTATATTCTTTTTGAAAAGGAAGAAGTGCATCCAGAATTTTCACTGCTGTTTTAATGCCTTGAGGCCAAGTATACTCTTATTTTTGAAATTGATCAGTCTAAAAAGTTCCAGATCCTGACTACTAATTAAAACATATCTGTTAAACTATAATATAAATAAGCCTAGCAAATATGTATATAAAGATGCTTGCAAAATTTAGGCATCAAGTTGTTTGGACTTCCTTCCTTCAGCACCTCCTCCTGGGATACCTTGCAAGAGGAGGGCTAATGGGGAGAGAAAGAAACTGCAGGTGGGTGGGTAAGTGATTCCATCAAAATAGAAGCCAAACTGAGATTTTATTAAGTCCAAACAAAAGGAACAATAATTTTAAAAGTTCTGGAGTGTGTGTGGAGGCGAGAAGAATAGCTTTTGTATGCAACTATTTCTCTGGTATACTACCTAAAAACAGTACTTGTATCTTCACTTGAAATGCCATAGGATATACTACCTTACACTGCCTTAATCTGACCTTGGAGCCAAAAATGTTCCTGAAGGAAGGAGTAGCAAAATGCACTGAAAAGACCATATCTTGCTTCCCCTCAGTATCTCCATCTCCAAAATTTTGCCAGATGGTGTAAGACACATACTGCAGTAACTCATTGGAAATGCCCCCTGCCATCTGTTGTAATCTGTTAACATGTTTTTCCCAATGGGGAATATACTGAATATATTTTTATGGCCAAATTTACACAGGTTATGTTTTATCTTGATTTCCACTCCCTCTCTACTCTTGTCTGATTACTCTGGATAAATGGTAGTTGACTTAACTGACTTTTAAGGATGGATTTTTCTTTTTTTTCCAATAGCATGACACCACAGTTGGGGCCCTCCAGATTGCTCTCAGTATTTTCAATGGAAAACTGCCACCATATGCTGCTTGCCAGTTTTTTGAACTCTACCAAGAAAGCAGTGGGCAAGTATCTTCTTATCTATGCAAGAACAAGGAGTGTTTGCAATTTGGTTCCCCCTTCCCCCAAATCATTTTCCTCTCAAATACTGTGAGGAGATACAAATTCATTTTAAACTGATAGATAACTGAGCAGTCCACAGGCACAAAGTTATATTAAAACTAGGAAAAACTACGTTTGCTGGATGTGCATGTACCTATGTACTTTGAAAGATAGGAAGACAATTGGCCTTACCAGCTGGAAATAAATGGTAAAATAATTTTTCCTGATTCTTGAAATGATAGCAACAACATTTCCAAGATATCTCATAAATCCCAAGGTAAATCAGTTGGCTTAGAAGAGCCTGGTGCTGTTGCCATTCAAGCAGCTTTCAGAAGGACCTTTTGAGCTGACTGGTGATTTGTGCAGTAATTTAACCAGCTTTGGCAAAGTGGGCTTTGCAGATGTCCTTCACAAAGCCTCCATTCTCAAAGAACAGGTTCTGGAGTAGGATGTTAGAGCCTGTCTCCAACATTCTGTCTCTAAATAGGAAACCTTCTATTTAAGAACCTTTTTTAAAAAATCCTTCCAATGTTGTTAATCAGGAGATATAGCATTGAAATGCATTATCGGAATGACTCTTCAAAGGATCCTTACCTACTCACCCTGCCAGGATGCACCTCTTCTTGTCCACTTGAGAAGTTTGCTGAACTAGTTTCTCCTGTGATTACAGAAAATTGGTCAAAAGAATGTGGGAAAAAAGACAAAATGAAAGGTAGCGTAACAGCTCTGTATTTTCTAAGTAAGACATGGAGGCACAAATCGTATCAATGGCTCCAAACTTTGTACCTTTCACACAATAGATTTAGATGTCCACCTTTAACAAGTGTGGACCAGCTTTACTACGGACAGGGAAAGCTGACAGAAATTAAATTTCTCTGAAAATGTAAAAAGTAGACTTGCCCACCAGTGTGAAGGCAGTGCTATTATTAGCAGACTCACATAAGGAGCTACCTAAAGGCCATGGCCAAAACTACAGCTCTGCTTGTTGAAAATGTCTGACAGAAGTATGGATGTGGATGCTATGCAAGGAGTCCTGTGTATGTTGGACACATCAGACCTTCTGTAGATGCAAAGCAAAAATGCCTTGCACACGCACAGTAAGATTGATGCATCTGTGTTTCTGGCATGGGTACTATGCATTGAGGATACCTTAACCTCCACTGTACAGAGAGCAGCTGATCCATGCAAATATAGCAGCTATTTGCCTCAGACTACCAACAGCTGACAGCTGATAACCTCTTCCTGCCTGAATATTATTTCCAGGAGGGGAGTGAAGGGCAAGGCAATACATGCTACTTTCCAATAGCCCTGGTATTTCCCCTTTCCTGCATATATTCAGTATTTTGCTGACCCCTGATGAAACTCCTCATTTGCATTAACTATACATGGTCCCTCTTGTCCTGTGAAAACCTAGGAGCAAGATTTACCCATGCACAGGAAGCTATCTATGCATTTCCAGGATTGAAGTATATGTTTTTATCCTTAAGTTGCATATGTCAGTAAATGCAGGACATGTCATCTTGCCAGAAATATGAACAAAATGTAACTATATTTCCATTGTACATATTTGTAATTAGACTGTTATCTCTGTATCTAAAATGATATACATGTATGTCTTTCATTAACTCCCTTTTCCTTTATTGTTTTTCCTTCACAGATATTTTTATTGGATTTGACGTTGCTGTTGGCTTGTTGCTCATTTTTGACCTTGTACTGCTTTACCTCCTTTATCATTATGGACGCTGCAGGCGCAGAAACAATTACCAAGACATTTAAAGGGGAGGTAAAGAAATGAAAGAGAGAGCAGCTAGCCATCAAGCAATCCTTTAAGTTGCTGATATCCATCAGTTTGCTCTGGCCAAATTAGTCTCCAAAGCATATCCAATAAATTTGAAGAGCTGAGGTATCTGTGGCCTAGCTCCTGAAAGACTAAACATCTGCAGTGAGAAATACTGTAGAAATACTTTACTGTTAATAATTTACTTTTGTAGGAGGATGGAAATACTCCAATTTATATTTCTAGATTTTCTACTACTATTAATCACTCTTAAGTCAACCAGTGGGGTGAAGGGATGCTATTGCCTGTGCTTTTCTTTTTAATATTGCCTATTACCATTTAGCCCTCTGCTGCTCAGTGAGTCTTTCTGGAAAATTGGAGCCTGTAATATTTTCCTTACTTCTTGTAAATGGCTATTTTGTTGATGCACAGGAAAATGTTTTCAGTGAGCAGAAGCTGCAATTACTGTGTTAAAAATATTCATACCAGCACTTGGGCATATTGTTTCTGCATTTATTCATGCAAATCTATGCATGAGTTTTGACCTCGGCCTTCAGCTAATAAAGGTCTGCAGCCTGCTTTTCAGAGGAGTTACACTACTATAGCTCTCGCCGAAATTAGTAGAAACTGGGGGGAGCTCTGTCACATACACAGGCATCAAGCAAGAAGCTTAGAACAACAGTATCTTGGTCAGTGTCCACAACTTCAGTAATCTGGATAAGTAAATACATTAAAATCTATTTTCTGTTGCTACGCTGCTTTCCTTTTTTCTGAGCTCCCAGTCATGAATTATCCTCTGCCCTGCATCTTTTTTCTACAATGCATCTGTTCTCTGTCCTGCTTCAGGTCCCTTCCATAATCTTATTTCTTTGAGCCACTCTTACAATAATTCCTCAAGCTATCATTCTGTTCATCACCTTTCATTTTAATTTACAATAAATACTTTAACTCCTTGCTCTGTTCAAAATCCCTTATGTTAGCAAGACATGCACTGAAAGTACGAAAACAATGATTCTGCTTTTTGTATGTTGATCTCTTCTGTGCAATAGATTTTGTTTAGATTGTAAGGTCCTAAGGGCAGGGTATGTATTTCCATAATTGCTCTTTAGTATCATAAACGAGTATCATAAACACTAATATTGCTGTATAAAATACTTCTTATTGTCATATGTTTCAAGGGCTGAATCAAGATTTTTTTATCCTGTAGTCCTGCAGAGGATACTGTGAATTACATTACCATGGAGAAGCCTTTTTAAAAATCAAGACAACTATACAGATAGGTGCCAACAGCAGGTTCAGCTCAGCAGATATAATGAGCAATCATGTGCTCAAGCTAATGAGTCCTGTTGAAGTGCAGAAGTCTAGAGAAAGCTGAGAGATGGAGCCGCTTAGCTCAGGCAGAGCATCACATCAATGTGAATACATTGCTTCTGGACTGACTTTTGACTCACATCTGTGGGTTGCAACTTGGAGCCCAGGAGCTTGGGTCAGCTACCACTGATCTAGAGATCAGCCCTTAGTATTACACATTTAAAATGTGATTTAGGTAGATGTACTGATATTAAATAGCATAAATCAAACAGAATAGTAAAGATTTGTGGGAATATAATGTTTTTCAAACATCATTGCATTTTCTTGTAGTAACTTCAACTACTGAGGTGTCCACTTTTTGAAGCAGTATTTCCCACTCAGTAAAAAGCTTTTACTAGTATTCCTGACATTTCCATTTTATCTATTTTAGGAAATATCATAATCAAGTGATGGATTTGATTCTTACATGGTAAGGATCTTTTATTGTATAACAATTCGGGGCAAAGCTGTCAAAAAGATGAAAGGCTATCCTTAAATCACACGTTTTGGATGTACAAGCTTCAGATTATAACTAGTAGTTGTATCCTCAGTGCAAAAACTTAAAGGAATGTCTATATTGCTGTAAAAAGCATTACAGCAGCTCTAGGAAACAAGCCTGAGCTGGCTTGGTTACTATTAGCAGTGTACTGACAGTGGGCAAAAGCTCAGGACAAACTGCAAATCCTGGCCACTGATCCTGGCTCCTGAATATATATATATACTCAGTGATTATCCGATGCTGAGCTCTGTATTACCATGGCCACAACACTGCTGGTACTCACTTAAAGATAGATTATGTCTTTTATTAGAGGCAGTCAGATGCTTGACAAGTGAAGATGTATCGTTGACTGATAATGTGCAGTAAGAAGTGTTTTTGATATATTGGAAAGGCAGTCGGTTGCACTCCACAAGAAGTAGAATGGGGCACGTTTTCTCCCAGATTGCTTCTTACAAAAAAGAAGTACATCCAGACAGAAAGTAAAATGTGAAATGTCCGAGACATCTTTTGTGGTTTATGCTACTCCAAGCCTAAGCTGTTACAGAGAATTTCAGGAGGTGAGGCAATTCTAGATGTGGCAAGAGCTGTCATGAAGTGATTTTATTGTAGGGACACCTTTTTGTTAACAGATAGTCATACCTGAAAATGTCCATGCACTTCCAGAAAGGGTCCATTGAACACAAGTTACACAGAATGTAATGGATAGGTTCAGATGACATAACTTCAGAATTACTTAAGGTACAATAAAGATGTAATACATTAATTATGTAGGCCTTGAATCTCATTTACAGTAAAGGTGCTTTGTCTTGCTGTGATTAAATCAAGTATAATTTCTCCAGTGGAGTAAAAGGTTGTAAGTGTCAGACAAGCTTATGGCTTTTTTAATTTTTCAGCCATATTTCCAATTTGCTTAGTATAATCTGCAGACTGTGATTAGAAAATATCTTGTCTCCAAGCAACTTGTAGCACTGCAATAAGGTACATTAAAGAAACAATTCAACATTTGCAATTGTATGTGAGTGAAAAATAATGGAATTTTCAGTATGCCTAGAGTTTCCAGACAAAAGTGAATGTTTGGGTTTGCTCCTTCTGTAAGAAGAGATTTTTAAAACACTAACTCTTTGACATGAATAACACTAACGTTGATGACATCAAGCTCTTCCATTTGCCCTCTAGCAGTGACATCATCTGCCCCTATGACAATTAGGGTAGCAACTAGCAGCTCTGCAGCAGGGTTTTCTGGTGCATATGGTAGACAGCAATGCATACACAGCACTTTGCAGCTCAGTCAGCAACAACCTCCTCTTATGGAATTGATTTCATTCTGGAACCTGTTTATTCACAGTCCTGAATATTGTACACACTAGGTTGGCACAGCATAGCTACCTGACTTCCAGAGTAACACCAGCTCAGTCTGGAGCATGCACGTTCATTTGTACCTGTAACTTAGGGACATTTGATCCAAATGATATTATTTCTTCTCACTTAAATACATTTTCTTAGGTGTGACAAGATACAGAAAACAGAATAACAAATACACTCTACTAAAAAACCCCCAAACTATTCAGTCCAAAAACTCTTGAGTTTGGATAAAACCCCAAAGGACAAAGGTTATGTTTCCAAACTTTTCTCCACGAACAAAAAATGTTAAAAATTCTACTCTACGAAGAAGAATAAAGATTTAAAGTGATAGAATTTGAGAGTGCTGATGAGGGTAGAGGCTTGCTTATTCTTAGGCATATAACCTTGGCTCTTAGGAATACATGTTGAGGTGATGTCAGCAATATTGCATAGGATTGTATTCTTGGCATGAAATAGCTGAAACAACTGTACTCCTTAAAGCATTTCTTATAAAGAAAGATGCGGGTGGAAGGTAGACATCTATCTACAAAGGGCTAGCTTTATTGATTTAGACAACAATGCTTCTTCATCAGTTGCCAAGTATTAACACTCAAATAAATAAACATGAGTTGCTACTGAAATAATAGCAAATCATTTGAACTATTACATTACATGGTCTTTTCTACGACTAGGTAACTTCATTTCCAAAAGGATTTTAGCACTAGCAAGGCCTGCAAAACCATGTCTAAGAGATCAGATATAGTTGGAAAGACAGTTAAAAAGACATGTCCAAAGTCCTGTTGCACTAATTTCTGTAATTTCTCTTAAAGTACTACTTCCTCTCCTGAGACTGACAGTACATTGTCAAGTTCATCCATCCTGCAGTAATCTTTTAACAAATCTGTAGAGAGAAGAAAGATACCATTTATCAATTCAAAACAGATAGTGCAAAAGAAAATGGTCCTGGCTCCATTTCTGTTTCTCTATATTTAGCCAGAGTCATGTCCATGTCAAAAAAAGGTAATTTCTCTGTGCTCTGATTATGGCAGCTAAAGCTTTTGCCCTCTTCCTATAGGGAGCCCTTGACTTCAAAGGACATACACAGCAATTCTGCCAGCTCATCTACCCTATAAACTACAGAAAGAAAGGTTGTAAGGTGCAGGATGATCATAAAGCCTTTTCTTCAGGAAGATGAGAATTAAAAGGATATATGGACTCAAACCCCTGTAACTTAAGGCCCAAATAGGTAAGCACATGTCCTCCATTCTCTAAAATACTAGTCTTGGCAGCATTTGGATCAAGAATTACAGGAAGACTAGAAAAATTCTGTAACACCCACAACTACTGAGCTGACTGAGGACATTTCCAGTACTTCTTGGAAGCGGAGATCCTCCATTCTTTCCATTCTAAGGCATTCTCTCAGAGCTTCTCCTGGCTGCTTTTCAGGAAGCAGCAAGAGCTGAAGCAGATCTGAAGCCTACTTCTTGTTCAGAAGTTTTGAACCATAGGCACTTAAGATTAAAATGGATGTGATCAGTAAATTACTGTTTGTTGTATGACAGTTTCTTCACTTGTGAAAGTAATACAGAAGTACTTTTACAGTACAGACCACCTCCTCCAGGGCAGAAGAGTTAAATTCAAACATGGCATGTTACATTTGGAAAAAGACGAGAGCATTTGCTACTGATACAAGCAGCCCTTCATGAGAATCTTGTGTATCCTCTGTAATACCCTGGTGGAAGGGAGGGAGCTTTATTAATGCATTTATGCACAAGAAACAAACACTCCTCTTTTCTTGGTAAAGGAAGATGTCGAACAAAAAACACCCTAGTTTCTAAGTTAAGACCCTTCAAATAAGCACATGAAAATCTTCTTCTGACAAATGAAGGCCTAATTTTCACTTCACATCACTTCACTTCACTGTTTGGAAAGATGGATTTGGCAAAGGCAGAGTATATTAAACTGCACTATGTGGTAGGTAGCTTACCTCTGGCAAGTTATTGAGTTTTCTTCTCTTGTATGGCTATTTGCACTTATCTCTGAACTACTGGTAGGATGGAGGTGAAGGACAACAAATGTATTAAACTGCAGTGAGCAATACAAGCTATTGTTGCTTAGTCTTACATGTTTTAACCACCAAAACTATTTAGTCATAGACGTGGATCAAATGGGTCTTTAATCCCCTCAACTCTTCATTCTAACTACCACACTCAACCTTAGTGTATGTACCAGAGCATAGTCTCTATTGATTTAGATATCTCCCTTTCTGACCACACATTCAGTAATAGCAATATCGTAGAAAAGCCATTAGCTGAGTTGCAGCTGTCTTTGTTGGTCTGGTTGTCTGGTTGATGTTTCACTATGATTTGAATACCACTTCTCTGTAAAGAAGACCATTCTCCACCATGAAGTGCTGATGTCATTAATGACTGTCTCACTTGAGCCTTAAGAAGAATCCTATTTTCTGTAGAATTGCAGGCAAGAGTACAATTACTTAATAATTATTTACCTGATGCTTCAGACAAGTATCTCTGAACAAAATGCTAGGAGATTTTCATAATCATAGCTTGCATTATCAAAAGCAGACTAAGCTCTCTAAACAAACTTTATTCTTTATTTCAGTGAAGTAACTGCTGCTTTGGAGAGTGCAAATGCACTCTGACTCCTCTTAAGCATGTCCTTTTACAATGACTTACCTTGCTGGTTTAGGATGTAGTTTTAGAATGTAGTCTTAAGTACATTTGTTATCAGAGAAAACAATAAAGCCTTATATGAGGCTTTTGATGATTATAAGTCTTGACTGTTCAAGAAAGAGACCAAATATCCTGAAATAACAATGATAAACTCTAAAAGAACTGTATTGCTGAGACAGAAGGGTGTTACAGACTCTTATCTGTTCAAAGCAAATCCTAAGACAAGTGGAAATACCATAGGCATAGTCATAGAATAGTATGATTTGGGGAGGTTTCTATTAGTAAAACCTAACAGTTTTGAAAATGACCTCTTCCATCTGGAAATTATTGGGATGGTCCTGAAGCTATTCTTTCTCTTCTTCTCAGAGATGTTTTTGTTTTCCACCATGTGCTTACATGTGCATTGGGTCCTTGTAAATGTTACTGTGACAGGACCACTCAAGATTTCCCCTAAGTCTGAATAAGTGTCTATGAGGGAGGAAGGAGCAGAACTGTGCACAGCTGGACACCCCATTCTCAAATCAATCTTTTATTTATACGCTAAGCAATTGATGGAAAACTGATAGCAAGCTAACACTGCAAATGGAAAGGAACTCTGACAATCTGTATGTTTCATGAGGTATAATTTGTAAAGCTATTCCATCATGTTTTAAGGAAGATACAAGCAGGAGAAAAACATCTTGAAGACTAATGGCATAATCTAGTCTAATCGAAGCATGCAGTAGAAATGTTAAAGAAGAAGGAAAGCAAAAGGAAAATAACTAAGTTTCTGCATACCCATGAGATGTCCCAGTAACCATTAACAGAGTCTAAAGGATCAGTCTCAGAATTCAACTTAAATACAGCATCAGCTAAGGAAGTAAAATTTTTAAAATAGTATAATCTTAATAAAAATGTAATTTCCATAATGTTTGAGTGTTTTGTAGTTTTGTAATGCTTTTCCCATTACAGACATTCTATGTTTATAGATTCTTTTGCTTTTAAATCTTGTCTGGTGACAAAACTACTTCTAGATAATCTGGTAAATGCTAAGCATATAATTCCATAAATCAGACCCAATCTTTTTGTGTAGTGGATGGGCAGCTCCCCCAGGTGCTTACCAACTGTTGGGTTGTGTGGTTTCCAGCAGCGTTTGGGCAGTCCTCTACTTTGATACAACAGCCTAGTCCTAGGTGGGTAATGAAATGTCTCAGTATATACTAAATAGAGTAGAGCACTGTGAAAACCCCTCAAGATTAATTTAAGCTAAAAAAAATCTGCTAAATAGAGAAAAGGAGATTGGTTCCAGGTTAGTATCATTTAGGGAAGGGCAAGCATGAAAAAAAGCTTTGTCAAAAGACTGGATCGCAGCTTTTACGGCACTGTAGAGAAGCTATTTTAACAGGATGATCTGCTGTTTGGAGAATACCCAAGACATAAAATTTATGACACCTGTATGTAGAGAGCAGTGGAGGCCTTGGTTTATCTGTAGACACCTTCAGACCTAACAATCCATGTATTAAATTCTGTTTTGTTTAAAAAACTCCTCGAGGTATCTGGAGTTAAGAGGGATTGCTGAGTAGTGAGTAAACTACAAGCATATTGTTCTGTGGGGGTGGCAAAGGCGCGAGAGCACTAACTTAACCGTCAAGAGTGGCAAATCCTCCAAAGCAAGGTCAAGGTCACCCAGCTGCTGCAGGGCAGAGTAAGCTGCCACAGTTACTTCAGGAACTGATAATGCTGGGTGCATAGACACAACATCCCTTCTCCTAACAAGTCCTTACCAGAGTATCCCTGGCATGCTTTATAAAAGTGGGTAGTCTGTTTGAATGCTACGAGTCTCTCCACCTTTACAGCTCTCTTTACATCACTTTTAATTAACTACAGCCCTGTGGGCATTAAGAAAAGCTTGAGTCACAATTTCCTACTGATTACTGGGAGCAGTCTGCCACCTACTGCCTATACAAGCTCTCTGTGTTTGCAGCTTTCCACCTAAATTGTAAGAAAGCCTGTTTTAAATGGGATTTAGCCCACTTCGATGCTTCAGAATCTGGAGCCAAACTCATCTTGGATGTTAAAAGACCAGTTCTGCCCTTTCAGAACTAACTGCTTTTTTAAAGGAGTAGAAAAGAGATTGTTAACGATTTCCTTCTAGATCATGTGTGCAGGAAGTTGATAGATAGGTTAATGTCAAAAGAATGGATTGTGCTGCCTCAGAAAATAAGACTTCACTATGCACTTCAGTCAGGGATTAATCAGTAATTTTTTTCACAGACAAAAACTCCTATTCAGTCATATTCAATGGCTAAACTTCAGAGGATGATTACATTTTTCTGACCTTATTTTAGTCTGTGTCCATCTTAATCCGTATTATATAAAAGGAAGGAATAATTACATTCTGCTTGATAGATCAGTGTCTCTCTGGTGCTATGTGCTGTTGTTTTGGTATCTTCTACTCTGCCGAAGTGGTGTGTGACTTTTTTCAGTTACTTTCTCTAACAAGTTAGATGCATAGCATAGCTCTTTCTTCCTTTTTTTTTTTTAAATCAAAATATGTAATACTGTAAGACAAGCATGTTAACTACTAGCCCAAAAGCATTTGCTTGAAATCAGTAGCACCAGATTTAGCTAATTATTTAATGTGTTCGATGGCTTTGCATGTCTGAAAGCTATAGTTAGGAACCTTTTTAATCAACAACTGAAATTTTCAAATTTATCTTGCATAAAATTATTCATGATAGCAGGGAAAGGAAAGTATCTTAAGTCAAACTGCTCAATTCCTGTAGTCAGGTAATGCGACAGAATCCATAAATGGAAGAACATGAGAAGAATCTTTGATCAGTCTAGCTGTTGATTACAGGCTTAGCTTTGTAATCAATCTCCATGTCAACCACAGACTTCCCACCTGTATTTTCTCATTTCCTGTTGATTACAATGATAAATCCACCCCATCATATCTGGCCACTTGATCTGATACGGGGAATTTCAGCTGGAGATTTTTCAACATTTTGTCATCTGAAGTCAAATGCTGTTGTTACACACAAATGCAAGCTTTCCATCAGAAGTCAACAAAAGACATACTTGTTCTATAAACAGATTTTTCTGGCCTAGCAAGCTTGAAACTTTGTAGTTCTCTAATTTTGGGGAAATCAAGAACATAAAAATTCTTTAAAAAACAAGCTATTAATGGATAAGCCTGGAGTAATTTGAGAAATGTCTCATGGCAAGGAAATTCTCACCTCCAAGTTTCCCTTCAAGATATTATACTAGTGTAACTACTGAAAATCATGTTATACTGAAAGCAAATTAACTGTTGCAACAAATTTATATGGCTTTTAATAGTAGTAATCAGTAAAAAAAAGGCATTTCTTGAGGTAGCTGAATTAATCATCAGAAACTGATTACTAACTTTGTGTTGCCTTTTGTAGTACAGAGCAATGCTGCTTGAAGTACATTCAAGACAACACACAAAGAGACATTTAAGAGTATATATGAGACAAAAATAGCCAAGAGAATGTGAAGATATGTAAAATACTTGTAGCCACCTGCTGTAATCCTCACCTGTGTGATTACTCATCACACATGCATAGTGCCATTGACTCCAATCGCTCACATTGAGAGTGCTTGCATAAGCAAAGGCTTGCAGAGGTAGGTCCTCCTATGTGGTAAAGGCAGGAGCAGTTAAACAAAGAACTAGTATGATGAAAACATCTCAGATTTTGGGCAGGAGTATATCTCTCTAGGATATTGAGAGAAGGAAATAAATTCCTCCTAGGGGAAAAAAACCAAACACAACAAAACAGTAATATTCTGCATTGGGATGCCTGAAGCCAATAGCTATCAGGAGCTGAATGTAAAAGGGAACAGAATCCCACGTGATGAACTTGTTAAAAGTTGGAACATTGTCAAACCCAGCTTCAGTTTTTTAGTTTTGCTTTTAATCAGCAAAGTCCACACTGCACCACTGTTCACTGGTTGAACTGAAATAAATTTAGGGCCACGACTGAACAGTTTGTCTTTTATCTGCCGAGTGCTAGAAGTCATCACTCTGTGCTTCTGTCAAAAGCTCTATTAGTGTTCCTAAAAAACTGAGTGCACCAGATCTCTAAGCACTGGTCAGAGAGAAAAACAAGTCATATTCAAAGACATGATTGCTAGTCACTTTTGCATAAGAAAAGAGCAATAAATAAATAATTAAAATACTTCAGTTCCTCTTAATGACTACCAAAATGCTTAGTTTATTCAAGTGCAATAAACTAACAATTCAGTTTTAGGCTATTGCTGTATAGAGCATGTTCTATAACTTTCTTGAGTTCAATCTTACTTACGTATACAAAAGTTTTCTTATAAGGGTCAGGTCACTTCAGACCATAAGATTCACATTGAAAGTAATTAAATCAGCATATCTGGTGTTATGGAAATAATTACCTCCTCATAAAAGATTCAGTTTGAAGATGCTCAGTGCCTTTTTGGTAACAACTTATTTTGCAGATTGAGGGGAAAATGCATCAGTAAAAACTTGAGCAATTATGAAATTGGTTTATACATTAATGAATTTTATTCTTGACACTCCAATAGTGGAAGAGAAGTAATGAACAATGAATTATTGAAATGGAATTTGGACCAAGAGAATTCTGTGCTTGTGTGATAGAGAACGTGCTTCTTTTCATGGCTGCTATAACATCACCTCAACTGGGGGATAGTTCAAGCATTTTTAAACATCTTAGTCTACCCTCCCCTCAAGCGGATAGCATTTACTTGCTGGCCAACTAATTAAAAAAGCATATGTGCTAATATCAGTTCACTGTTAAGTAATTATCAAATAACTAATTCATTCATATAATCGAACCCTGTTTTATTAGTATAATACAGTAATAATTCAATATTTTCCAGAAATAGAGGTGTAAATAGAGATACATTCAAGTTTCTTTTCTTACCTCTCTCCCTTGCACTAAAAATGAGACAGCAGAAGTTCAGGGAAATTTGTCCCAAACCCGAAGCATTAACAGTATAATTACAAACTAGCACTAAATAAGATTACATAAGTATCCATATGCTTATGCTTAAAAACAACAGCATATGCCTTACATACCATTTGATGGTCATGATCTGTGTCAAAGCAAAGCAAAAGGAGTGGGAAGATAATATGGATAATATACTGCCTGAAACGGATGCCAGAAATGGTGTTAACTTATTGTGTGCATTTCTGCCTTGCTTGTTGTGCTTTCTCAGATTCATATACTTCTGTTTCCATTAATTTGGCCAAATGGCCCACTCACCTTAATTCCGAGGATTTTAAGGATATTAAAGGCAAAATACTTTTTTGTCGTCAGAAGCAACACTTCTGAAAGCTGAAATGCTGGTATCTCTGCAATACCAAGAAATTGGTAAGGGACTCAATGATGCAGTCATAGAAAACCAAAACCAGCAACAGCATGAGAAAAACAAAGGTGAAACTGCAAAGACCTAAGAAAAAAAATCTACCAACCCAAACGAAAACAGAAATTTCCAAAGTCCTGCTTCTGCTTATTACAGAAAAAGGGAAAGAGCCTGAAAATTATGCTGACTGATGCTCTTTTTATGACTCACTGTGTCTGGCATTCTTACAGTGTAGATGTCATTCAATAACAGGGGAAAGGCAAACTATTAGCTTCTCTATGTGTGCAGTTTGCAATGCAGGAGTTCAGTGTTATTGCAGTATAAAGCTGCACTCTCCTCTTGTCAACATGTATGTAATGTGATTATCACTGTAAATAGCTCACAGCATGAGCTCCGTAAGCACATCACCTGTGCCCCATCTCTCCTGAGCCTTCTTCCAAGGACGGGGTGTGTTGCCTGGTAATATTCTCCACCCCGGTTCAGACCAGCACTAGTGATCACTGGTTTTGCACAGTGAACTTAATACATTCATCGTATAAATGACCAGACATCTTGCCTGTGCACTAGGGTGAGAACATATGCCTATAGGGAATACCAGTGACTCCACCTCCGTGGGTTCAACTCTGTTGTTTTGCTCCACCATGTCATTATTTGCATGAGCATCAGCAACAATTCACATGCCAGAGACAGTGTCCCAGATGTCCCATTTCTTAATCTGCTGCCTTTTCCTGCCAAGCTGAATGATCTGGTCCATGGTTCAGCAAAGAGTCTCCTCAGTGTGCTGCCCAAAGGACAGCAGCCAGCCACCTCTGCTTGTCTGGATCCTGCTTGCTCCATGTCTCCTTGGTGCTACAGGGATGAGGAGGTCAGTGAGTTGTAGGTTAGCTCGAGCTTGTTGGCCTTGTAGTACCAAGGAGACTTGGTGGCTGCCTGTCCTGACCTACAGGCTCTGGTCTATCCAACAGGTCTGAGACTGCAGGAGGGTTTGATGTTTTAATACCAGATTTACTTACTTGAAGATATTTGACATTATGTTGGATTTTGATTTAGAAGAATGATACAGCATTATGCCAAAATCACAACACTGGGATGATACAAATGATTGTAATATACAGTGGAATCACAATACAAACTGATTCCCCATGCCAGTCTCTATGTGCTCCACCTCGAAAATGTGTTCTGCTTGTGGATCCTGCATACAGGGGATCAAGATATTGGTGGGGGTGTCTGTCAGGTACACAGATAATGCTTGAGATTAAATTGTTATAAACCCAATACAACTTCTACATATACAACTTACATTTTTTAGCCAGAAGTCTTTTCATTGCTGCTGCTTTTATTGGTAGTGATCTGTTCATAGATGGATTAGAATTGGGAAACATTATTAGGCCACAAAATGTTCTGTTGTTGTTGCAAAACCACCTTGCAGCTGTATCATTCATACATGGTTAGTTTGCATTTCTCAGCTACCAGTCATTCTAAGAGGTAAACAGCATACTACTGGACTATGGAAGGGGTTTTTAAAAAAAGGAAAAATGAAAGAATCCTTCCGATTCACATTCTTTCTCAAGAGGCTACAATTTCAATGGCTTGGCCTGCAAGTTACGTCATCATAATGTCCTCTGTTCTTGTCCATGCGCTTCATGAACAATTTTTCTTGGAGTAAAGGCTGGATATTCTCAAGAACATTCTTACTCTTTGAAAATAGTAAGTATTTTCTGATTCCCTGAGGAACTGTGGGCAAGGTTAATAATTCCTGTTTGTTGCTTTGTTCACAGTTATTTCCATTGAGCATTACAATCTCATTCTTTATTTCTAACTCTGGGACTTGACCCCAGGCAAGGGAATCAGAGGATTAGTACTTACTTTTCCTCTATATGCTGTACAGGCTGGAGTGGAAAATCAAGCACATGTAAGTGACTCCCTCATTACTCTTGCTGATGAATACTGCAGTGCCTAAGCAGAGAACCTATTGCTGGGTTTTCAGAGGTCCTTTTGGTTGGGATGACCAAATTTAAATACCTGGAAGGCACTGCAGCTACAGATACATTTGAGGAATCTCACTGTGATTCCCTGAGTAGTTCTACCAAAAAAATCCCTCTGACTGAATTTTCCTACTGTCCCACTAATACACTCTGCTTCTGAAAAATTTTGAACAGTGTTCAAAGTCACTTTTTTTGGAAAGCGTTTTTTCTTTTTTGTTACTGTTATTGCTGAACATAAATCTTGGCCACTCTGTCAACCTCCAGTTTCTTAAATTAGTAGCATTCCTGTTCATGAGCTAGTAGTTAAATTTAACTTAGCCCTTTCCATAAGAATCAACCTTTAACAAATAAATTATCAAAGAAATTGACAATTCAAAGTCTTAAGTGTTCGAATTTCATAAGGTAGGAGCATGTTCTCAAATATGAAAGGCATGTAAAACATGACATGACATGGCGTCACATAGATCAATACATTGAATAAGCCTGCAATGTACACTATTGTCTGTTTTGGTTCTACTGTCCGTAAAAAGAGACAGGGAGAGAATCGAATAGCAGTTTTGCTTTTTTACAGCAGGAGTGTGGTTTTGCTAAGAGATACATGATTGTTAAAGCTGGTGCTAGGATACTTGGATATTATACACAAGAATATACAGAAAAAGAAACATTAATATACTTTCAACCAGTCAAATATTAGAAGCAGAAGGATGTTGTGAAAATAAATTAATTCATGTTCCTGGAGCACTCAGATAGTGTACTGAAGAATGTCACAGAAATTTCGATATGGAAATTAATAAATCTGGAGCTTGAATAAGAGAGTTCATATAGCATATACTAAATAAATCTCAGGCCAGCAAACAGAGCAATGTGGACAGAACACAGTATCACATACATGTTGATTCAATGAGTCCTTTCAACTTGTGGAGTGAATAAGGCAAAGTTCCCGTGGAAGAAAAATGGTGCATAATCATGAAACTATTTGCAAAGGTAATCCTAATCTTCTAGAATTTTTTAACTCAGTCTTTTGGTTTTACAATGTCAGTATTGCATAGCTGTTTATGTGTGTAGATGTATAATTCTCTAGGTTTACTTAAAAAATCCACATAATTATGATGTGGGATTATATCATATACCACATCCAGATCTGCAACATAGATCTCTGACTGGAGAATTAACAGTAACTAGCAACAGAGTTAAGTTGACATCCACTACAGAGGATGTTAAGTACATTTGGGCATTATGTTTCCCAGCTGGAGTCATCCTGGAGAAACCATGGGTTCTATTTTAGCAGACTATTGTGGGTACTGCTTTTGCCCTGTCTTTTTCAGCCTGTTGCTCTGCTAAGTCCTTTCTCCCTCTCCTTGCTTCTGTTTTTGAATCTTCCTAGCATCCTATATTTACTCAGCTCCTACACCTCACAGTATTCATCAGCTTAGTCCGTCTCCTTCCCTAGCCGTTCCCAGTCTTTCCTCTCAGCTATTTGTATCATTAACAGTGTTTCTGTATGCCAGATCTAGGTGTTTCTCTCCTTACTCTTCTCCTTTTACCTTCCCTCTTCTGTGAGTTGTCTGTACCAGTCTTCTTGAGAAAAAGTTCTCTCTCCCTACATAAGTGCTTCTTCTGTTCCTAGTCTATTTTTTTTTCCCAAATTTTCCAAAATCGTAGCCTCCCAGTTCTTCCTATCTTCCCAGTTCTCAGGTCTAGCCTGTTGAAGTTAACTGGTCACTCCCCTACTCCCCTCTCAGCTGTTCCAAGATCTTTATCCATTCCATGATTCCCATATGCAAACCCCACTCCTACCACATCGGTCTCAGCTAGCACCTGCTCTCCAGTTCTGTTCTTCCTTTCCTGTGCTCCAACTTCTTCTTTCCTTAGGCCCGTTGCCTTTCTTACAGTCTACTCCTTCAATGCCTGTGTGTGTTTCAGGCCATTCCATTGCATAGGCTGTGTGTCAACAGTGGGAAGATTAAAAGACTGGGACATGTTCAGTACCTTCTATGACAATATAGTCCCCAAAAGCCAGATATTTCAAAGAGCAGTTTACCTTAAGCAGGCTTGAAATACTAAAATGAACCATCCTCAGGATGAACTATGTATCTGGAATTTTTCATTATCATATTTCATCAAGGTTTCCACTAAACATGTGTGAACGGAGTTTTTTCAGATGTACGTAACCTGGCTAAATGCCAGGTCAAAAGAGAAGGTAGTTACAGACCTTCTCTATGAAAGTGTTGCTATTTTCTTTTGCATGCAATAAACAATGTATTTCTCCTATAATTTTTTTTCCTTTGAAAAAATATAACTACACATTTTTAAATAATGTAATTCTGTTAATAGTTGTTGCACCATTGTCCATTGCTATCAAGGTCCAGGAAAAGACACTGTACTATGAATGACATCTGAGATATTAAGTAAATCTATTACATTCACTGTACTTATGTCAGATATACCAACATAAACTACTAAGACTGGATTGCAACTCGTATTGAAACCTATCCATTGGAAGGTAAGAGTTAAAAGATAATCTGTAGGTTATCTTCAAAAGACACACCAAAAAGACCAAGTTACACAGGACTATGGGTGGATAAAGAAATCAAAAGTTAATGTGGCAGTATTTACTGCACATATGTTGTTGCCAAAAGGAAAGGATTATCCAAACAGAAAAGAAGGGCTTATTGTAGCCAAAAGGAATGGTATGAATATGAATACAGTTCAGCATGAATCACTGCATTGAAGATGCTCCTTATTAATAATTCAACAAAATTCAGTAACAGCATCATGAAGCTAATTAGCTTAGGCTGCAGTTATTATCAAGCTGTTAGCTAATATAACAAACAAGTTATCATTTAACAAGTCTATCAGGCAATATAGAATTATTAACAGGGAGCATCCAGAAGTTACCTTTTAATTAATCTCATACAGAAGATAAATTATCAATATTATCTGCATTTACTTTTAGACAAAACATGTCAAGATACATAAAAATTTGATGTGAGCTTTGAAATGCTGGCAAATTGTCAGCATAGTCTTAATGCACCTTTGGGATAACAAAGAGTAGAACAAAGATTGATGCAGTAATGTGGGTCTGATTCCCAGAAGGCCCTCTGTGTAACTTGTATTTTGGCATCTGCAACAAATTAGGAGTAAAAGTGACAAGATTCAGGAGAGAGGTTTTCAAAGGCATCTTACCTTACTGATTTCAGGTGGGAGTTGTACACTTACCTCCCTTTTGGTCCTTTGAAAATCTTTCCGTTACCCTGGATCAGTCAAGTTCTACAATTAGGAATCAAAGTATTACTGTTATTGTTATTTGGTGACCTAAAAAATACAATTATTAAGCATATTCCCTCTTAATTATCCTAAATTTATACTAAGCTGTGGTGTACCACTTAGATGCAATCTTTAAGAAGACTGGATAGATCCCCATCACTTTGTGGCAGAAAAACAGTAGTTGGTATCAGAGTGGATGTTCCTGCACCCTCCTACACTGTAAATATGTTGTGAGTAAGAAGGTGAAGTAACTATTCCCAATTCTACTAGGAACTTATTTTCTTGTAAGACAAGGAAAGGTAGAGGAATCTCTCCTTTCTCCAGAAAGCTAACACAAAATTCTGCCCCGTCATTAGAGACCATACTGGAAAAGGGAGTTACTTTATCCTCTGCTCATTGCGTGCAGGCTGGATAGAAACTTGTTGTTTGTTATTGCTGTAAGCCACAATCTGTTTTAAAAATAATAGGAGCTCTACTATTATAGGTTGTATTTACAATCATATTTAGTGTTGCTGCAGAGAATCCTAGCATCGGCTCTCTACTCTATCTGTGCTGTGGCATGCTTGAAGAATTCAGCTGTCCTAAACCACAGTCTTTCAGACTAGGTGCTGATCACAGAAATAGCCAGCGGAGTGTTAATTATTTAGTAGTGGACTGGAACTCTTCATTCCTTCTGGATTTCAACAATTGGATGGTAAGGAGAGACCTTGCTCTCTAGATTGGAGGTGGTCTGAACATTTTTATAAATGACAGTATTTATACTGACAAGGTCAGATTGACATTTGCAGTACTTCTTCAGATGAAGGATCTAGAAATAATGAAGATGGGTTTGCTTCTCCAAAGTGGACTGAAGCAACGTAACATTTTTTTCTTTCAGGAAGGCAGCAAAACCGTGCTTTGTTATTCTTATTTTAATAATGAGACTGGCTCTAATATGGCTCCGGAGCCTGTAAGTGGCTGGGAAAACTAAGGGTGAAACACTACCCATGTCACAGCTAATAATAAAACTGCCACTGAAATTAATGGAGTGAGCATTTTGTTTGCTTTCTTTTTAATAGCTTTTTAAAACAAAATTTTAAACTTTAAAATTGAAAAATGGTGTTAAAACCACAATTTTTGTACTCCAGGCTTTCTACAAACCTTTAGGTAAACAGAAAAACAAGGCCCTATCTCTAAAAATATCCAGTAGTATCATCTCACAAGAAAAAATGACCAAGAAAACTAGAATGCTGTTGTCTCCACACAATTATAATTTCACACATGCTTTACAATTAAACAGTTGTGAAATCCGGATCTACTTTAGTTTCTGAAAGGTATTTTACCATGTTGTACAATATAATTTCCATAACTTCCTGTCTGAACTGCTAAACACACCTTTCTTGTTTGCTTTTTCTCTGAATAGTAATTTCAAAATTATTATTCCACTTTGTCTCATATTTTCTCACTCCTAATCTGTATCCTCCTTTCCTTTTATCATTCTTCTGCATTACAACCAAAGTTAACATCACTACTTAGACGAAAGCATGTCCAAAATTAGAGGTAGCGTGTAAAGGAAAATAGACAGGTAAACACATAGTTTATTACCGAAAGACCAGCTTGAGCTGAATAAATACGCTGAAATATAATCTATGTTGTCTGATTAAAATCTGACTATGAAAATATTGATTCCTAGTTTGTTGCACCAATTTCATTATGCAAATGTCATTCTTTGGTCTCAAGTAATAAACACCTAACAAGCTGTTGCTTTACTTTCTGTGTTTCACCTACCTATATTAACAACACAAAAAAAGTACTACGACAAAATATAACCCTCCTGAATGAAAAAATCCTCCAAACCAACTGATCAACAAGAATGGAAAAAAATCCAAGCCCCTCCAAAAATCTTTTTCCCCCCTCAAAGTTCTGTGACCAAAAGTAATTTATCAGCTTCCCCAAAGTAATGTTATTTTCCCATTAGTGCTATTTTACCATAGTGCCCCAGATTCAGAGGACTAGATTTATCAAAAGAATGACTTATTAGTATTTAAATATCTTATGTAAAATATAAGACATGAAGGTTTACATGACAATGAAAAGGACATTAAAAATAGCAATACAGTGCCTGTGATTTTATTTTTTTCTCCAAGATAATTAGTTCCAGTTATAATTTGTTCCTCAATTCTCTGTTCATTTGCAGACTTTAAGGACACTATTTTAAAGGAAAGGCATGGTAAACTCACATGTTCTAATGTGAGTCATATTTCAAAATATCTACGTCAGTCTTTAGGCATTTTAAGGAGATCACGGCAAGCTGTTATAATGCTGCTGTAGTTTACGGCATCTTTGGGAAATCTTTTGTCTGGTATAGAATATGGGAAGTCAACATAGAGCTTGAGTCCCGTAACAACTTTCGAGGGTGGTTAGCCAACCACATTAAGTCAGTGGTTCAGCAACATTTATATGGGATTTAACATTATTTTTACCATCACACAAATAATACGCATAATTAAGATGTGTACTTTTTGATTGTTCAATGTGCCTGTCATGGCTTGATGACACACATTCTCAAACAGAAGACTACAGGTTTGTAACATTTTGTATGTAATTAAAGCACCTCTCTCACTTGGTACATACTTCCGTGATGAGCATGAAACCAGTACCAGGCCTCAAAAATGCACTACTGGGACGCCGAAGGCACAGAAAACTGGCAGTGCTGCTGCTGACCATACCCCCAAAGCAACACAATGGCGAGACTCCAGGAGCCGGGCACTTCGGACACTACCAATCTAGTCTAGACCAACCTGACTAAACTCTGTTAAAAAACAAGAGGGCAAAAGACGAGCAGAGCAGAGCGGTTGGCATGGCCCTGGGAAACCGCCTCGCCTCAGCCCGCCGCCGCCACAGCCCCCGCCGCTCGCCTCATCGCCTCTTCCCGCCGCGCTCTAGCGCAGCTCGAGCCCGCCCTCCCAAGGCCTGAGGTGACGCGGAAGGGAGCGGCGGAAGGAACGCGGACACGACTTTGCACCTCCACGCATGCGCGCAGAGCCACCCTATCCCCGTCACCCCCTCGCCTCGCCTCGCCCCGTCCCGTCCCGTCCCGTCCTGTCGGGTTCCCGGCAGGGCAGGGCAGGGCAGGGCAGGGCAGGGGAGGGGAGGGGGTGAGGGGCGGGAAGAGAAGAGGGCGGGGCGGCTCCGCGCGCCGGGCCCGCGAGGCCGCCGGAGGGGCGTGCAGGGAGGGGCGGGGTATATCAGCTGACCGCGTCTCGTGATTGTCCCAGGCTTGACGGCGGCTGCGTCGAGAGGGCGGTGTTGCTGCTGGAGCTAAGATGGCGGCCTCCAGCGCCAGACTTTGAGGGAGTTGGAGCGGCGTAGCGGCTGCCCCCTGGCCAGGTGGCGGGTGAGGGGCGAGGGCTCCGCTCAGTGGCCCTTCGCCCTTATCGCCGGCAGCGGCTGGAAGCGCAGTGCTGGTGGGGGCGGGTCCGGGCAGCGCAGGCTCCCCGGCCAGGTAAATCCCATCGGTGGGGGAAGGCGAGGCGGCGGCTCCCGCCTCCTTCCACAGCCCCGGGCGCGGGGCCGCTGGAGGCCGTGCGGGTGGGGGGGGCGAGCCCGGCCGGTGGGGCTGTGAGGAGCGGGGCAGGGTCGGAGGCAGGGGGCTCCGCCGCCCCGGGGCTAATGCCGCCGCCGGCGAAGCCACCCCACCCCGCCTTGCCCCAGCCGTGGAGGGTTGAGGGACGAGCATCGGAGGGCGCCCTGATCCCCAGGTGCGGTACCCGCGTTGTTACCAGCCCCTCTCCAGCCCCTTTCTTCCTCTGCCTCCCGGCTGAGGAGAGCTGGGCTTTGCTCTAGCCTCAGCCTGCCTGGTGCTGCGCTGAACGCGCTCTGCACCTGATGCAGCTTTTGTAGCCGCCGGGCAAAGCCTGTCCTCTTTCCTAGATGAGTACTAGTGTGTCCATTAAGAAAAGATACGTTATTTCTTTCCTCCTGGCCTCAGATCAAAATATAGCCATCGTGAGATCCTTTGGGAAACAATTTTTGAAGAGTGGGAGAGATGAGTAGGAGACTTGCTTCTGCAGAGATGAGATTTTATTTCTTTCTTGAGTGGTAATAGTATGCCTGAAGAGCATGAGCAGAACTAAATGTATCTTTCAGAAAATCTACCCTTAATGTGCTTATTTTCCCAAGGGTTTTTGAATTTCTCCCATGGATGCTTTTCACTTGCTTTTTGTTTTCTGAAAATCAAATCAGGTAGACATACTAAATGGTTTTCTGTCTGCAGTGAGCTGCCAACAGTCTGTGGGGTAGATTTTCCTCTCAGGTGGTGTGGCGCTTGCACTGTGATAGCTGTGTCTCTACTGAGGGCCAAGCTCTGGGCTGTAAAAATACCTTAGTGTTTCAGTTTGGGGGGAGTGGTGGTGTTTCTGTTTTCAGGTTAGTGCTTTCAAGCCAAGGGAATGTTTGAGCATGCTGCTTGGAGAGAAACATAGGCATGTAAGTTTATTTGGAGTCTTCTTATTAATGCACTTATTCTCTGTTCTGTGGCTGCTTTTGAAGTTAATGTAATCTGAAATGTATTTTCCCTTTTTCTCTTGTGCTTTTTCACAAATAAGATCTATGGTAGTGAGTCTGAGAAGATGAAGTTGAGTAGATAGCTGCTTTGTTTCCTATTACTTAACACTGATTAAATAATACTGTATTTAAGAAAATATTCCCTGGTGAAGTTCTTTGAAGTTGAAGCCTTTTCTTCTTGATAATTAGAAGATTGTTGACATATGCTACTTGCGTGTAGTGCGATACATAGAAGAGGAGGAAGGCTGTCAAAGGGTCTGCTAGTAACTCAAGTTTCATCTGAGTTGGGCTAGGAAGATGCAGTTCAAACAGTCTGCAATGGCTTAGTTCAAAATAACAGGACCAGTATTATAGCTGTAAAAACTATGCTTGGCTCTAGCCTGCTTCAGTTTATAGATAGGCATCTTGGTCTAATTTCTGCCTGCTATAGGCAGACAGGTGCCAGAACACTTAACCAGAAATTACTGCTTCCTTTCTAGTATTACTGACATTTTTTTTTCCACTTGCAACAAATTTCTTAAGTGTTTGGAGACTCAGAGCTGAGTATCTGTCCCTGTGTAGTATAGACTTTCCAGGAGCTTTACCTTGTATTTTAGCCTTGCTGGAATAAATTTCTAAAGATTTATTTCATATGTATTGCTCGCTCCTCTGGGTGTCATGTGGTATTTTTCATAGTTTCCAAACATGTATTTGTCCTGAGGGACTGAATCACTGTGTATTTCCAGATTTTAAGTGGTTTGCTGGGGATTGGTTTTCTTAAGGGCCAGATCTGTGTTTCAGACTGAGCGGGTGACTTTGCTTTTAACTTGTGTTTGAAGCTCAGTAAGTGAAGCTTACTGACTTAAAATAATTCTTCAGCTGACATTCAACTGTACCTTGACGTGTTAACCTTCAACTGTTTAACATCTCAATTTGCTTCAAAAAAAATTATTCTTGTGCCAAAAACCACTTAACAATTATCCTACCTCACTAATAAAACTTAAAATAGAACAATATTCTGAAGAAATATGATGAGATGGCTAAACTATGACTGGAAGGAACACTTTTTTTTTTCTTCCCACCATTAGTGAGTAAATCCTTTTGTTCTGATACTCATCTGTCTAGCTGGTGAATCAGATTGGTTCATTGATACAGCAGAATGCTAATGTAGATGGAAAAGAAAAAAAACAAGTGTGGAAGATTCTGGTTATCCTTAGCACTGGTCCTATGTGAGGTAATGGGAGCAGTCAGCTGGAAGATGGACACTAATGTCATCGCCAGCATTTCTGGTAGTAGTAGGGTTGAAATTCGCAGTGTGTTTGCATCCTGGACTACGGAAGGTGGCAATGCTGCTATCACTGACGCAGGTTACACTAATCCTCTTTTAAGGATCTGGTTTGTCTCACCTCTTTCTCCTCTAAAAAAAGGGCTGCACAACAGATTAAGAAATCTCAGTTTCCACAGCTAATTAGGCTGTAGTACTTCAAAAGTGGAGTTCTGTTTAGGGAAGACAAAGTTTAATGTTTGCTAAAAAGAAGCCGTCTGAAGGCAAAAATGCCATGTAGTGCACACAGCAGTGAAAGGCAGATGAAACCTAGACATCTAAAACATTTCAGTGCAGAAAAACTCATTTACTTAAATGATGCCTTTAAAGCTACAGGTGAGTAGATGACTGGAAATCAGGCTTCAGACCTTTTAAGCTAAAAGGTAGGTATGTAGCACCACAGATTAACAGAACCTTGGGTTTTTTTCAGTGCTTTGCTCTCACTACTTTCCAGTTGGTCCCTGTTTTTATCCTCTTGGTATGTCTTATCTCTCTCAGGAAAGTCACGCTTGAGCTTGATGTCCCTGCATAGAATAGACTTCCCAGGAAATTTATCTCGTATTTTAGCCTCGCTGGAATAAATTTTTAGAAAGAAATCTCTGTTTATCAGCATTTCTATTCTT
>JAVJGG010000009.1:8627021-8655261 GCA_035590195.1 Aviceda cuculoides
CCCCCGAAATCTCAGTTTCTTATCAGTATTTCTCTTCTTCCTCCCCACAATGGAATAGAGTAATAATCCTGTGCGGGGCTCTGAAGTACTACCTTAGCATAGGTTAAACTTTCACTTAAGAAAGATATGGAAGCTTTGTAATAGAGGAATAATATGATCAGGAAAAAAGTCAATCTGAATTCTGCACTAAACTTTGAACCCATGTCCAGACTTCTGACTTTAAATTGAGGGGTGCTTATGTATAATTACAGCTATGTGTATTGCTTTGATGCCTGCAAGGTCACGGCTTTGTTTCTAACTCTATCGGTGTTAGTTTGAGACTGACTTGTCTCTGTTTCCTGAAATAGATACTGTTTTGCCAGATGGTAACTTTGTCTGAAGAATGTGAAATCCTGGAAAAGTGGAAAGTGTATGCGAGTTGAACACAGCTTGCGTAATACACCTATTCACTTAGTTTAAACTCTGAGGCAGGGGGAGTCCTGGCAGCAGTTTAGGCCCTTTAATTTTAGGGGTTGCTATTTCTGGTACATGCAGCACACAAAAATGTGGCTTCAACTCTTTCCTCCAAAAGTTGTTTCACTGCTATTTACAATACTACAAGAACCACATAGGAAAGTATTGCTGAACTTGTGTCTTTTGAAAAAGCTAATTAAAGTATTCATGTATTGGGGGGAGTGCTTTAGTTACGTTTCCAAAAGAAGTTGCAAGTCATAGACAGTGTCTTGCCTGCAGGAACCTTGGATTATTTGACTATACTTTGCATTCGGCATATTCTCTCTCTCAACCAGATGAAACATGTTTGTAAACTGCTACTTTCAAACTACATGTTGCCTCTGCTCCAGTGGAAATAGAACAACTGAACTAGGTGTTTCTGTAGTATTAAACCTTTGAGAGCTGTGAGTATGGGATATCCAATGGCTGTGCTGCAAAACGTTCAAAATAATCTTTGGAGTTGTGATTTTTCTATTATCCAGTATCCCAGGACATCAAAATTGGGGCCTTATTGTCCTGGATGCTTTTGAGTGAAATAATATAACTCAATTTTTGTGTCAAGTCAGTTGACTTCTTAGAGTTTCTTGAATACAGGAAGAAGGAGTAAAGGTGGCAAGAATGTTCTCTTATTTTGGGAAATTAATATGATATGACTAAGCAGGCTGCTGTAGCTTACACTGGCAATATGGCTAAACTTGATTAATAGTATAACCATTGACTTTGCAGAGCACGTCAGGTTTTATTATCTCGGGTACTAAAATTACAACGTATCACACTGTAGATAGTGTAGTAAAGAGTGATGCCACACTGGTTCTGCCAGAATGAATGAAGGAAGATAAGTTCTTAGTTTCTTCTAAACTGTCTTTGTCTTTGGCATGAACTATTTTTTTCATCTTGCTGTTACTGTGGAACCAAAGACAACTGAAAAATGATTGCTGGACTTCAGCATAACAGCTCAGAACACTAGGCTATTGTTAGCCTTGTTCTCTGTTAAACCGCTGGAAAATGTGTACAAGAATTAATTGTTACTAGGTTTTGGCATATATTGCCTCTGTGCTAGTCTTCTCAGTGGGAGGCATAGTTACAATCACTGTCCAGAAGCACAGTGAGTAAAGCATCAAAGCTTAATGATTTTAATAGTTTTAATCTAAACAAAAAAGCAGTGTAATAAATTTGTTGCTTCCATTGCATGGACAATACTTCATGTATCAGTATCCTGAATCTAGTTAGATGCTGGTGTTAAAATTAATGGAAGGTGCTGGTAGTTCATAAATGAGTGTTTCTCAGTTCAGTATTAAGGCTAGATGTTTGCAAGGGTGAGAACATTTTGCTTTAAATACACAAAGAGCAGGTGATGTTCAGGTCTGGGAGACTTAGAGCTGGTCAGAGAACTCTGGTATTGGCAAAACTGGAATTAAAGATAAATAGATCTTATAATCCCATACTTAGTGGAGCTAGTCTTGTTATAAGCCTTTTATTTTACTTTTACTTATACATTAGTCAATGTCAAGAAAACAGCTTAAAAAGGGAGGTATGAAGATTGAGTATCTGGCAGTTTGTTCTGAAAGATAACTTTAAAACACAAAATTATTACCTCTAAAGTGTGCTACCATACAGTAAGATCTGTGTAGTTTGGACAAAGTGCACTGTGGTGATGCTTATCCATGGCAATAATAATAATACAACATAGTTCTTAAAACAGGCAAATGGAGAACTTCAGGAATAATGCTGTTGAATATCTTACCTCTCATTAAACTTTGTTTCCAAAAACTGGATTTAGATAATTTAACTTGCCACATGTCAATGAGGTATTAACTCTGAAAATTTGCCTCAAAGATTGAGTCATTGAAATATATAAATACTGCTTTTCTCTTTTTCCAGAGGCAGTACCACAAGTTCTCTTCTGTAGATAGTGATGACTGTGCTGTTTTTTTCACCTGAGGGAAGGAATTCTCAAGTTCGTTTCAGTCAGGCTATCCGTTCTTGGTGTTCATGACTACATAACTGCTACAGTCTTTGCTGTGAAAGAAAATAGCCTGAAGTTGTAAAGGGTAGAAATCATCAATGAGCTAATGTTACAGGTGATTCATCTCAAAATGAGAAGTCTTCCTTTGCCAAATCAAGTAGAGCTAACTGAATGCAAAAAGATAACTGGGGTTGTAGTCTGACTTTTAGTGGGGTACTGACTGGGGTTGGATTACTTTAGTGTTGCTTCAGGCAAGCTATGAATATGAATTCTTGCAGACTAGCTTCTTAAGTGTGTGATGTTTGGAGGATGCCACCACATTAGTGGTGTGAACCTGAGAGTAGTCCCAGTCTGTAATCAAGAGCAAGGAAGCCTGTTTTGACACATTTGAAGATAAAACTAATGCTGTAGCAGTAAACTGAGTGACAGCTTCACTCTTGCAACTTAATCAGGATATGTCCACTTAAGTGCCTTGTATATGTAGTAACAGCAAAGTGAAGTAAAAGGGAGGTTAGTTTTTGAAGTATTCCACATGTGTCTGTTTTGGTTGTGGAAGATAGCATTTAGTGTTAAGAAGCATTCCTTAGAACTTAGGAGCTCCTAAAGCAATGATCTGGTCAAGCAGTTGTGAGCAAGTTTCACTGAATTCCTGCACGTGCTTAGGGAATAGGTATTCATGTGTGAAATAAGCATGTTAGGGTGGTGGGATTGCTTAAGCTTTTACAGCACAGAAAGTGTACTTAGATATTTAATCACAATGCTTGGTTAATAAGTAAGTTTCTCAACTTCAAATTCTGTTTCAGACTGTAAAGTAAGCTGTTCTATCTATCTATCCAGATATCTCCTTGCTGTTTGTTTAAAAATTGCAATAGGAATCTGGCTTAGCTGGAGTTACATACACAGGATACTCAAATCATGTTGATATTATACAATTTTCAGGAGTTAAGTGTTCTGGAGATGACATAAAATATGCTTGAATCTGAATGTGCAAAGATGCAGCAAAAGTAGTGTGATTGCAGTAATATGGCAAATAATGGGGCTTAAATTATTGTAACTGTGTACCGTTAAAGAGTAACTAGTGTAACAAAACCAGTGGGGAAACTAATAGTTCATGTTCAACTCCATGTGCAACTTAGTCCATGGATTGTTTGATAAACATAAGTATTCCTAATTTTTTATATGGAATTGACAAAGCACTGACTTGAGTGTTTAAAAGCAAAGTGTTTTTGTCTTGAAGTGTATTGATGATTAGTGAACTTTGGTTTTAAATGAAAATCATGAGTACTAACAGGATGTCTCTTTTTTCAGGTCTTGGCACAGAATGAATATAATTAGAGAAAACAGAGATCTTGCTTGTTTCTACACAACAAAACATTCTTGGAGGGGAAAGTAAGTAGTTTAAATTTGATTTTTTTTAATGGTTTGTGTGACATTTCTCCTCTCCATTATTGGATTTAACTGGATAGTTCCTGTATTAATGGATGAAAATTGAACTAAAGGTTCCTGCTGCTCAGTCTCTGAACTGAATGTATTTTCACTGGAGTTAATTTGGATTTTAAACATTGTGGTTTAGCCTTCCTCTGCACATGTTACCACACTTCAGTGTAGCTCTGAAATGGACCACCTGACTTACTCAGCTTCTAAGTCTCCTGAACTTACTGTATAAACCACTAATTTTAAAGTGGAAAAACTTCTTGGAACAGGTTCGTGGAGGAGTAGTGTCTTATGTACTTTAATAGATGAGGGTCACTAGTCCACACATATACTTAGCATGTTGTGTAATAGATTATCTGTTAAACTACTAACTGAGATTATTTGAAGACTTCTGTTACTAGAAATAAGCTTCATCCCTTGTGGGGGTCTTGGATCTAAAAATGAATTTTCAGTGATGCTTCTGTCTGCAAAAGCTAGGGAACTTCAAACACATTATAATAGATACCAGTTATGATAATCTAATGGATAGTTTTATTGGAAATCAGCTGATATGCATACTCTTTAAAGCGTCATAGGACCTTCTTTGGTATCCTTACCCATCGTTTCTTCTCACGTGCATAGTAGTGCAGTGGAACTGGGATTTTTTCCTTGCTACCTAAACATCAGCAGAACAAAGAGGGTATGTTGTCTGTACCTCAGGAGCATGAGTGCTGCTTTATTCTAATGATTATACTAAGAGGTGATGTCTGAATCTGGTGTTTGACCAGTAAGTTGAAACTAGCTTTTTTTTTGGCTGATACATACTTCATGAATCCTGCCTATCAAAGGTTGGGAATGCTGGGAAGGAAAGGAGGATGGGATTGCAAGGACTGGCAGCCACAGACCTTTCCCAATTGTACTTTGAAGAACCATGAGGATGCTTCAGTGTCTAATCAAAGGGCTCCCTGCCTTTTTGTCAGCAAATTTAAAGCCCTGGATAATTCAGAGTCCAGACTAGGCTGAGCAGCTGTCTAAGGGCAAAATCTTTCCTCTAACCAAGGCAGATTCTTGATTGACTTGAAATAAATGGTTTAATATTTAGTTCTACCTCATTAGAATTTTATCCAATACTTGTGTAAACTGAGTCTTGCCTGAATTAAGATCCATGCATTTGGATTTGTGTGGGCATGGGTGAATAAACTGTTTTCTTTACTAATAATAAGATACTGTGTTGGGGTAGAACATTAGAACAGTTTGTCCCTCTTAATCTTTCTGTTCCCCAACAGAAAATAGCTGGTGTCTTCCTCTGAAGTTCCTGTGGTATATGTGCAAATTTAGTATGCATGTGATCTGAGCCACTTGGTGAAAGTTAAATACATAGAACTTGAATTGCTTCTCTTGCCCAATGCCTTCCATTAAAGAGCCTGTTCCTACCTGATGCAGGCTGTTGAAGTTAGAGTAGTATTATATCAAACTTTGACGGTAGCATTCTGATAAACTATGAAGTCTTCTAGAACTTCAAACTAAGTTTAAAGTCTAAAACAGAGGCTTAGTTTAATAACTCAGTCATACTTTACTTTTCACATAGTGAAAGGGAAAGTGAGTAGTTGGGCTCTTGTTGAATTGCAGCAGAAGCTTATATGGCTTTTAGTAAGCTTATATTTGAATACTTAAGTCCACTCAGTTCATGGTTACACATTCTCAATGTAATCTATGGATAGCATTTAAAAAAACCAGAAACAGTAACCTAATGTCTAGTGCTAAATGAGCCTGAATCACTTTGACTCGTTGTATGATTTGTCACTTTGCTGAATATGGGTTGTATGCATGGCAGTTAAAGTATTTTTCTAGTAGTACAGATGATCATGCTCCAGTATCTATCAGTAGTTCTGTAAAACTAATGAACACTTGAGTGTGGTGGTATAGAATTTTTCTACCACGTTCATCCTGATTAAAAAAAAAAAACCAAACTTCTACAGTGCTTCAAAGAAACTAGTGAGTAGGCAATAGCCTTTTAACTGGGGAGAGGACACTTGCTTCAAATTCTTCTCAAAACAGTCTGGCATTAGACTGTACTGCAGAGTAGTTTGAGAGGTAATTAATGCTAAAGTCTTCAAGGCCTCAAGGTATAAATACCTTTCTACATATTTAAAGGTGAAGTTCTGGACAAGAGTATGTTTAGGCCATGTGTAAACTGACTTCTGAGTCTCCTCTGTTTGTGCAACAAGACTTGAGTCTTCTGAATTTGCCTGGAGAAAGGAGATGAAGGAAATGGTAACTTGGCAAATCCGCTGATCTGTCTTGTGTTCCTTGTCACATCACATATTAAGTGGATAATAAATATGCTTCCTAGGTCTTGTAGTGCTGGCTTCAGTGTGAGGGGAGAAAAGGAAGGGGCTATAATGTTTGGAAGCTGGTCTTCAATTATGTATGATCATTGCAGATCCTTGTTCTGATGCAAAGCAGTGTGAACCTGTTTAGTATGTTAAGTGAGTAAACAAAATCTTAAACAAGTAATAAATTTCTTTAGAACAGCATAAACAAGCATACAAAGGCAGAATACCTACCTAAATTGTGCAACAAGAGGAGAGGGAACAGTTGGTTTGTTCAAACGATTTTCTTATGGTCTAAGAAGTGGAGCATTCTTTGACAGACTGAATATAGTGGAATTATTAGCAGCTAGAGTAACTTCAAATGTTCCCCTTCATTACTATGACTTCTCTTGACCTGCATCTTAAATAAGGAAAATTCAACTACGTGGAAAAACAAATAGGTTTTTTTAAATAGATTAAACATCTTTAAGGTGGCAGGTCACTTCACTATTACAGATTTTTCTAAGATTTGGAGAAAATAAGCACTTGCTTTAATTCCTAGATAACTCCTCTGGGCCAATAATGGCTTGAACTTGCACCAGTTTGAATAATGGAAAATGGTAGGGATTGAAGTTTGTGAGATTGACTGTGTCAGACATACTATTGACCTTGCTATTATGAAAGTATGGAGGTTAGGTCGAATAACATGAGGGAGCAGCTCTGAATTTATCTGAAGCCTGTGCAAAGTTTGACCTTATACAGAAATGATGGCTTGTGCTGCAGACCTGGCAAGTGAGAGAGAAGAAGGGATTGCAACACAAGAATGCAGAGAAAGAAGGGAGAAACGATCTGCTTCTTGATACAGTGTCTAGTATGGCTTGGATCCAGATTAGTTAGCCATCTGGTTGATCCTATTCTGCTGTTTACCTAGCAAACCCACAGTTTACCCAGAACTGAAACTTAAATTGCTACACTGAATCAGTTTTAATATGGACAACTAGCCAAAGTATTTTTGTTTGGTTCAAGTTCAAGAAAGGCATGTGTGTCCAGATCCTGTTTCTTTGGTCAGAGAATACTTACTAGAACTTGCTCTGGTTCAGGTTTGGCTTGACTTTCTGGGCAGGACTGCTTCGAGACATAAGTACCCTAGAACAAGAAGTTTGTACCAGTAGCAGTAATCTACTGTTTCAAACTCTGGTTAGTTATGTTGCTGTCGTGGTTTAACCCCAGCTGTAACTAAGCACCACACAGCTGCTCACTCACTCCCCTCTACCCAGTGGGATGGGGGAGAGAATTGGGGGTGGGGTGTGTGTGTGTGTGTAAAAATCGTGGGTTGAGATAACAGTTTAACAGAACATAAAGGAAAAAACTAATAATTATTATAATAACAATAAAATGACAATAATAACAGGATTGGAATATACAAAACAAGTGATACACATTGCAATTGCTCACCACTTGCTGATCGATGCCCAGTTAGTTCCTGAGCAGTGATCTGCACCCCCCAGGCCAACTCCCCCCAGTTTATATACTGGGCATGATGTCACATGCTATGGAATACCCCTTTGGCCAGTTTGGGTCAGCTGTCCTGGCTGTGTCCCCTCCTAACTCCTTGTGCCCCTCCAGCCTTCTTGCTGTCTGGGCATGAGAAGTTGAGAAATCCTTGACTTAGTCTAAACACTACTTAGCAACAGCTGAAAACATCAGTGTGTTATCAACATTCTTCTCATACTGAACCCAAAACATAGCGCTGTACCAGCTACTAGAAAGACAATTAACTCTATCCCAGCTGAAACAGGACAGTTGCAAAACTTTCCGATTCAGAAATATGTAAATAGTTTCTATATAAAGAGTCTGTTCAGGATATGCTGTGAAGATTGTCTAGGAAATGAAACAATGATAAAGCATCATGTCAAGTTTCACACTTGATGTGTCTAAATTTTTTTACCTTCATCTCACTGCTGCTTGTTTCTGATATGCCTGAAATGCAAACTACCTTGCTACAGCTGTTCTTTAAGCACTATGGCAGTTAACATATCTGTGATATCGATATACAATGACTAGTTGCATATTGAACTACAGCTTCAGTGATCTGAGTCTTTCTGAGCTTAGTAAGTCTTAGTTTCTTAATTTTCCTCATGGTGAAGAAAATTAGGCTTGGCCATAGTAACACTTTAACTTGTTACAGTGTTGCGACCAGGTGTGTAAATTGGGTTATTTCATGTTACAACTGTTGTCTGAGAGAGCTTCAGACAGATGCTTTAGAGTATTGCAGGAATCTTTTATCTGTGCTTTTAAGTTCTTTTAGAATTTTTTTTCTTGTCTGGTAGTACCTTCCAGTGCAAGTTCCAAGAGTCTTTGGTCCTGACTTAGCCAATAACTTAGAAAAAGATATGCATAAGGAAATATATTTAGTAGTATTTAACTTGTACGTCCCCTTTATGGATATATAGAACAGAGGAGCTTAACATATTATAAGGGTAAACTACAAACTAACAGCAAAGAAAATTCCATGTTCATTTCCTAACAATGTCTTGTATATAGCTTCTTAACATAATTTTTGCAGTTCAAAAAGGTTTTTCTGTGACTTCTGGAGAAACTAACACTTGTGTATTCTAGGTATAAGCGAGTCTTCTCAGTTGGAACCCATGCCATCACCACATACAATCCCAATACGCTAGAAGTTACAAATCAGGTAACTATCATTTTTGAAGTTGATTTCTGACTTGGGTTCATGCCATCTGGAGTGGCATTCAATCTTCAGAAACTATCTAGTCTGACAAGATCTCGGCAAAACCAAAAGGATATGTCAGCTGCCACAAAAGCACACGTAACAAAACTGGTGTTGCCTTCACTAACTCTACAAATATCCAGTGGTTTCTGTATTTTTAGGCAATTTGTCTTTATTGGCCAATAAGTAGTAGTTTACTTTTGGTGTGCCATTCTGAATGAACTGGGATAAGTTTGATCACTGTAAGGCTGTGTGCCTGAAGGGAGTTAGGACACTTACTTTGCAGAGTATCAAATAGGAAGCTTGAGCTAAAGCTTTCATGTAGCATGCTAGTTATTGTCTTGTTATAGCAATTCACTTATAGGTGCTAAGGTTTTCTGAGTGGAAGAGATGTAACTTTAAAGTTACTAACAGTATAACAATTACTTTCAATTGTCTAGTGGCCTTATGGAGATATCTGTAGTATTTCTCCAGTTGGAAAAGGACAAGGAACAGAATTTAGTCTCACTTTTCGCAAAGGCAGTGGAAAAAAGTCTGAAACTCTTAAGTTTTCCACAGAGCACAGAACTGAACTCCTTACAGAGGCACTGGTAAGATTTTTTTTTTTTTTTTTTTTTTCTTCAAGCAAGCAGTAAGTACTTGGTTATCATTACCATTTGTAGTAGCTTACTATGCTTTCTTTCCTTACATAAAAAGTAGGAAAGCAAGTTGTCTTTTGAGCTGTTATGTTAATGAACTTGGTCTAGTGTCAGTTGTAGCAACTAGTCCATGATTCTTAAATAGCAAGTAAAGCTACAAATACTGAATGTATTAAACTGCAGTGGAATGGTGAGCCTTCAAGAAAGCTTAGTTTGAGTCCCTTAAAACAGGGTCATCTTAAATGTAGACTTTCTGGGTAGGTTGGCTATCATATTTACATTCATTCATGGTTAACTTTTTTAAAAACAGAGATTCAGGACAGACTTCTCAGAAGGAAAAATCACAGGACGGGTAAGTGTTTGGCTTGTCTGGATCATATGTGGTTTAATGAAATGATCTAAAGACTTAAACTTCTACTTTGTTTGTGTTATGCTTGTGCTATATGCACTAAAATACCTAAAATAGCTTTTGCAAATTTGGATCTGAAGTCTTGCTTTGAGAGGAGAAAGTTTGTTCAAAACTTTGAGAGTTTGTTCAAAAGCAGTGGGAACCTTTTCAACAGTAGAAGGTTTGAGTTCTCTTCACTTGGCCTGAGCCTTATGGTGGTACACTTAAAGACTTCAAATGTTACTGCTGAAGTGAAGAGCTTTGCCATGTGGAGTTCTTACCTGGAGAGAAGGAAGGAGAAAAACATAACCTTTGATTCATTATTCAAATGTTTACTACTTCCAGCACTTTACTTTCTGATTCTAAATAGTTTTCTGCATAACATCCCGAACGCTTGATGTGGGAATGTTGTTTCCTAGGAGGATTTCTGTAGGTCAGATTAAAGACAAGATTACCATTTAATGAACTTGCTAGTATGGTGATAAGCAAGGCAGTATACAGAGCTGGACTTTTTATTTGGTTTTATGTCTTCTGGTCACAAAAGATAGCACTTAAAAGTAACTTAAAGCATTGCATAGAATAAATCTTCAGTGATGAGTGTAGTAACACTGCTGGAATATGGGGGTCCCCTTTGTCTTACTGTAGTTTAGAACAGACCTCTAACTTCTGCTGGTTTCAATAAGCCTGTATTTGTAATGGAATATGACTCCAGGAGATGAAAGATTTGCACTGTAGTGATAAGTTTACCTTAATTTAGTCTTGATTAGCTGAATAACAGCATCTGGTGTAATAGCTGTTTCCTTGTCTAACTACAGTGTACATGGTTTGTGAGTAGACCACCTTCTGCAGCAAGAAAAACTCCCTTTTGGAGTGGCTGTTTTGGGATTGTTGTTCTCTTCAAAATGTGTTGTTTAAGCTGCAACTTCCTTGTGAGTTGACAGCTACTTTCCTTTCATTCATAGTGCTCTTAACATAAATAAGAGTATTAGGGGAAATGATATAACGTTTTTGAACTTTACACCCATGCTGCTTACTAGATTTAGAAAAGTATTGCTGTGTAGTAAAGGAGTGTGTGTGTAGATGTCTAATAGTAGCTTTCTCTGCAGAGGTATAACTGCTATAAACATCACTGGAGTGATACAAGGAAACCTGTGATTCTGGAAGTGACTCCTGGAGGTATTGACCAAATTGATCCTGCAACAAATAAAGTCCTGTGCTCCTATGACTACAGAAACATTGAAGGCTTTGTCGATATTGCTGGCTATCAGGGAGGCTTCTGTATCCTCTATGGAGGATTTAGTAGATTGGTGAGTACTAAAACAAAACATCTTGGTATGGTGCTTAGGATGTTTATAGCTGCATGTTTTACAATGAAGCTTCAACATAATTTGAGCATACAAGTATGTGCATCTTTGGGGACCCAGGTGTAGAGCCTCAAGGCTTATGGACAGATTTTAAAACCTCTTTTCCACAGGAAGTTAGTTAAAACATTTGAGAACAATGCTTGGGGTTTTTTTTTTGCTTATTGCGTGTTTAAAAACTACAGAGCATAAATTATCACGTTATTTATATTTGGATAATGAGTATGAATGCAGTATGGACATGGAGTTTCTTGACACTTCTCAAAGTTACAGAAGTGACAGGCAGTATTACTAATCTATGGAACAGATGGAGAGATTCTATTCAGAAATAGATCTATCAGTAGTGATGCTTTTTTAGGCCTGTGATCTGATACTCAGCAGCTTTACTTGGGAAATACTGCAGTGTAATGTTGGTTTCACAATCTTAAAAGGGTTCCTGTGCCCTATACTGCAAGCAGCTGAAATGAATCTATAGGAATTAATTCATGGTTATTAATGTAAATATAGCTACCTCACTCACTACTAGCAAAGTAGGACTCTGTTCTCTGCATCAGGGTTTTCATGTCTTTTGTACTGCAGCATGCTTTTCTCTGGCATAAAACTAGCAATATATAATTGATCCTCTAGAGCTGTCCTAACCTTACCTAGCAAGGCTGGGTAGCAGCCCTTACAGATAGCAGCTGGGGCTACCACTGTGGTTTTCTGGCTTCTCACTCCTGCCAGGCTGTCGGGATCTGTTGCCAAGGGTGGACAGGCAGGTCATGCAGACCTTTACTTTAACGGCATGCTAATATGTAGCAGGGTATCCTTTAGGAATAGCTGCTACAGAATTTTTTTTTTTGAAAGGTAAATGTGAACTTAATAGCGGATCTCGTGTGCAATAAATACCTCTTCTCTTTATACCATGCATTTAGCAAAGGCAAGCCCAGCTGCTGGGAAGATTCTCTACTGTTAGGTGTATATAGTGGAGGATTATTTATGGAACTGACTTCTTGAGCTATGCCATATTTTTCACCTATTCTTTTTCTTGTCAAAACTCGCAGCACCTGTTTGCATCTGAGCACAGGGAGGAAATTGTCAAAAGTGCAATAGAACATGCTGGCAACTTCATAGGTATCTCCCTGCGGACAAGGAAAGAATCCCTAGAATTTGAGCAATACTTGAATCTGCGCTTTGGAAAATACAGCAATGATGAATCTGTAACATCTTTAGCAGAGTTTGTTGTCCAAAAAATAACACCTAGACACTTGGTAAGGGTATCAAACTGAACTTACTTGGTTCCTCTTAAGTGTTAAGAATTCTCTTTCCTAACATGCCTTCGTTTTTTCAAGGAACCTGTGAAAAGAGTACTAGCTCTTACAGAAGCTTGCTTAGTTGAGCGGGATCCAGCTACCTATAACATAGCAACTTTGAAACCTTTAGGCGAGGTAAGAGGAAACCTTTCTCAGTACCACTTCTTCAAATAGGAGCTCTAAAAGATTATAATAGTAGGAATTTTATAGTCTATGTAAGATGGCCTTAATTCGTAGAGTAGATAAATAACACTGCTTCATGAATGTGACCCTTACCTCTTGTTTTTAGGTATTTGCAATAGTATGTGACTGTGAAAACCCCCAGCTTTTTAGCATTGAATTTATCAAAGGACAAATTCGGAAATACTCTTCAACAGAAAGGTAACTGGAGCTCCTGTGGATTATAAATTCAAATGAAAGTTGCCATTGTAGTGCTTCTAGTTTCTCAGCTTCCATAACCTCTGACCCTTGGAGGTGTTAACTCAAAGCCTTGCTGTTCTAGTGGTCTGCCACTTACAAATCAAGGTTTGTTACAGGATCTTGAAGGAAATCTGTCCAGAAGTTTTCTGATGAATGTGTAAGGCTGTTGGACAGTTTAGATACAGCCTGTTTCTCCTAAGCAATGTTGTTCTCTGTATGTTGCACTTGGTTAAGCAATATTTCTGAGACAAGGAAAGAAAGCATACTTTAAGTGATGCAAAAAGAAAGGCTGTAAACTCCTTGAGCTGTCTGCTTGGGGTAGTCTTAGTTGATTCTATTTAAAACAACCAACAGAATAGTCCCTTAGTGCACTTGCAGTTGTAATGCAGTCTAATCCTGCTAAGTGAGGTTTTGCAAAAAGCACAGGGATGAATAGCCTCACAACATGTGTACCTCATTAACGGATAATCTAGAGTTGATCCCTTTAGTGAAAGGCTGCAGCTGGCTATAGTGGGTGTAAGACAGCTCTGTTCTAGCAGTGAATAAAGGAACACTTGAAAGTTGGTGACTTCTTCCAGAGGTGTAGCTGATAGCACCAATGTTAGTAAGAGATTCCAAGGATTGCTGGCTTTCATTCTGTGCTTGATTTTTTTTTTTTTTTTTCCCCCTATTTTTCTTGGTTCTTTGGCATCACTTTTCTGATCTAAATTTTATTTGACTGTCTTTCTCCCAATCCAGAGATTCTCTCCTGGCTAGCTTGTTGGATGGAGTGAGAGCTTCTGGTAACAGAGATGTCTGTGTGAAAATGACCTCTACACACAAAGGCCAGCGTTGGGGATTACTCAGTATGCCTGTAGATGAAGAAGTAGAGAGCCTTCATCTGAGGTTTTTGGCGGCTCCTCCAAGTAAGCTAATGCTTATTACATGGTTTTATAGTGCTTTTTAAAGCATACGGTTATTTAGTCAGGTACTGTGCATTTAACTTTTGTTATGTTTTCTTCCAGATGGCAACTTTGCAGATGCTGTGTTCAGGTTCAATGCTAACATTTCGTACAGTGGGGTACTACATGCAGTTACACAAGATGTAAGAATAAGTCCTCTGCCCATCCTCTTAAGAAGTTGTTAATGCATAAAGATAATAATTGTTATTTCTTAACCAGGGTCTGTTCTCGGAAAACAAGGAGAAACTCATTAATAATGCCATAACAGCATTGCTCTCTCAGGAGGGAGATATTGCAGCATCTAACGCAGAGCTTGAAAGCCAATTCCAAGCAGTAAGACGACTAGTGGCTTCAAAAGCAGGCTTCCTTGCCTTTACTCAGCTTCCAAAGTAAGTGAGAAGTCTCTTCAAGCTTGGAAGTAGTAGGTGAAAACAGTTCTTGAGCTTTTGATGGTGTCTTATCTTTAAAACTGAGAATTGGAGTTAAGCCTCACTTCTGAAAAAGACTGGAAGACTCTGTACATGATTACTTCCATTAGTATGAGGCCATCGTCAGGCTTTAACATAAATTGAGCATCCCAAATGATCATTAGTATGTAAAGCTGATTCTTCCTTTGCTAAATGCTCTCTGCCTTGAGTCAAATATGGTTTAACGTCTTTCCAGTGGAAAAACTTCTAGAATGCACCTTCATCTGTCCTTGAAGTAGGCAATTCTTCATTCTTAAAGTATGTTGATGTCATTGCTATCTTCAGCTAAACACAAGATAAAATGTGGTGTTAGGAAGTAGAGTTGTACTCCTACAGTACGTACAGGCTGCTTGGAGTTTGTGTCTTAATTGGATAACGTAAGGAAGCAGAAAAACTGCCTGATGTTCTTAAAATGAAAAAATCTTTGAAATATTTCTGACTCTGGACTATGGGGCAACTGAATGATGTGAAAAGTAACATATGTACTTAGTCTGAGACCTTTATAAAGTTCTGTTTCTCTGTGAATATTGTCCTGTGCTATCCTTACACTGTAACTACAGTATTACGTCTTTGTTTTGGTTAACATGTTCTTGGCATATTGTTAACAGTGAAGTCAATATTAATGTTTTCCTACCAGTGAATCAAATGTATGTAAACCTCAAGGTACTGGCTGGCCAAATGCAATGGGAGCAGGCCACTTTTGGTCCCCAATTGGACTCTTATCTTTAAACTAAGATTTCTGTTTCCTCTCTAATCTTGGTGGTTTTGCTTTCCTTTCAAAAGATTTCGAGAACGATTAGGAGTAAAGGTTGTGAAAGCCCTCAAAAGAAACAACGATGGAGTAACCCATGCCTCTGTTGACATGCTTTGTGCTCTTATGTGTGTAAGTACTAAATTGCAGATTCTTTCACTTAAGCGTGTGTGAACTTCAGTCTACTGAAAGGTGTAGAAATAGGGACTGCCCTTCAACTTGCAGTGTGCTCAAACATGAAATAACTTGTTGTACAGTGACTTCCAGTTCAGCAGGAAATAGGATGTGCTTTTTATGGGTTCAGAGTGTGGCTTTTGAATTACAGTTGTTAAGAACTGAGGGTTGAAATGTGACTGCATAGCGAATACTTTTTTTTTTATAGCCAATGCATGATGACTACGACTTGAGGCAGGAGCAGTTGAACAAAGCTTCTCTTCTTTCTTCAAAGAAGTTTCTAGAAAATCTACTAGAGAAATTCAATTCCCATGTGGTAAGTCAAATTTTGAAGACAGATAGCTTCAAGTGCCTTTCCTAATTGCTACAAAAAGACTTCTGTCATATTTCAAAGATATATCCGAGTATATTTGTGCCTGCAACTGAAGTGCAGAAAATATAGTTATGTCTGGCACTGAAGTTTGTTCTAAATAGGCTTGGATCTTGACAGGTTAGAATGTAGCTGTCTATACTGAAAAATCACGCAACAAATGTTTGCATGTTTAATATGGAAACTGGGTGTTCCTTTAACTAAAAGGATATTGTACACTGGCACTTATGGGGTTAAAACTAGAAGTAGTAATTTGCAGCACACCAGTATACGAGGTCATGAGTGTCTGATATGGTCTGGGAGCCAATACTTTACTAGACTATTGCCATACTCAGAGTAGTGGCATATTTTAAACTTGTAATTTTTATTTGCAGACTCTTTCATGGTATGACAGGGAAGAGCACTTTCATCATCATGTGTACTGAATAAAACTTGCATGAATACTCTTGGGCGGGGGAGAAGCACTGTATCTGTATTACATACCTGTCTTCCTGATTTTAGGATCATGGGACAGGTGCCCTAGTAATTAGTTCGCTTCTGGACTTCCTGACATTTGCCCTATGTGCTCCATATAGCGAGACTACTGAGGGGCAGCAGTTTGACATGTTGTTGGAAATGGTGGCATCTAATGGAAGAACACTATTTAAGCTCTTTCAGGTAAGATTTTGTAATTTTTTGTTGTTATTGGAAGCTTTAGGTAGTCAGTGAACATGAACTTTTTCTTGTTTTCCTGAAAGACAAATTTGTGTACTGTTCAGCTGGTTAATGTGCCTAAACCTTTCCTACCTTGGTGAGTTTTCTTTAGTGATCTATTGCTTTATCTTCAGATATCAGATTGAGGTGGTTATTCTGTAGTGAATGATATGTGAATCATTGTAGAATAGACTGCCTAATATTTGTTTCTAGAAACACTTCAAAATACCGGTTAAGTATTAACCTAGATTCAGCAGATACACAGATCTTCCTCTCTTTGGAGAATCTGGAAAAAAGAAACCTTTTTGTTTCTCTCAGTAAATGAGAGTTAAGAGTTACAAAACAAGAGTAACATCCTCTTCAGTAGTAAACCTGTAAGAATTCTAGGGGTTTTAGCTAAAATGTCAATTACGTCTGTAAAACCAGTATGCCCTCTTGCTTATTGGTTAGTGTCAGCTTGTGTCAGTTTCCCCAGCATCATTCCAGCTTCTCTGGTATATACTGCTGTTCAGTGCTAAGAAGTCCATCTGATACTTACACGAGATTCTTGTTTAAAGGTATAAGGTAGAAACTCTTCTGGGGCCAGCTTTCACAAAACTGAAATACTAACTTTTGCTCAGAACTGGAGGTAAAACAGCCATGTAGATGAGTTAAGGAAACTGAATCAGATGATCTAATCTTCAAATTTTGCACTTGAATAATTTTGTCAATGTTCTATTTTAGCATCCTTCCATGGCAATTGTGAAAGGAGCAGGTTTGGTAATGAAGGCCATAATAGAGGTGAGATTTTATTAGTGTTACCTGGGATAGCATACTAAATATGTATAGTCTACTTTGGAAGTGCAATTGCTTACCAATAGAAGCTTGTTATATTAACTTCTCGGGGGCGGGGTGGTGGTGGGAAGGGGGAAGGTGAGGAACAGGACACCTACTTAACTGAGTGCTTTAATATAGCAACTTGCTTTATCTTACACTTGGGGGTTTGGAAGGCATGTGAGTTGAGACAGTAGGTAGTGCCTTGCATGTTTCATACTGCAGTCAAGATTTGGCTGTTAGTATTGTATGTAGCTCAGTCACATACCTCAGAGCCACCAGGCTTCTGCATGTTAAAGAGAGCCTTTCAAGGAGGAGAGGCCATATTTCCTGGGATACATTTCCAGATGGAGTGGGACTGGGATTAGCAGGCAGTAGTGTCCCAGAGCAGACTAGTTATGTCAGCCTCTGCTCTTGCTCCTTCTGCTTCAACGAAGGTTGATTTGGCTTTGTTAGATTCCATACTACGTGATGTATGGACCAAGTCCATACTTCTCAAGGGCTGCTCATGACTGTTGCAGGGTGACCTTGTAAACTGACTCTCAACACTTCCTGTGTTGAAATTCAGGGCTTAAGTTAGTGCTTCATCATATCACAATGGCTTATGCATCTGAAATGCATCTAGTACTTTCTTGGAAAGGAAGTGAATGAACACTTGAAATAGAGGTTGTATAGATGTGCAAGTTTCCACTGATATACATGATAACATTACCTGAAAGTTATGGTGTTCATTACAACTATCATTTGAACTATAGCGGGACATGGGGAAGTAAAAATGCAGTGAAAGCTTTTTCTTCATTATTCATTGTAACTAATGTATCTTGACTGAGTGACAGTCTCATCCACGTGGCTATCTAAGCTGAACAGCACCAGTTATTCTTAAATGGTTACTGCTGACCAAAGTCAAGCATCGAGCAATTACCTGTGATTGTCATTCTTTGTTTAACCCTAATTTGCAATTGCAGTGTGGAAATTGCAGTGTTCAGCCTCCTGATCTATGATGGGAGACATGCATCTTGCCCTGTCCAGTTACTGTCCTTATGGATATAACTACCAATTAATTTGGTCTGTGGCTTTACTACAACTTTGATCAGTTGCTGTTGAGAACTTGGACTTAAAGCCCATCATACTATAGGTTCTGGCTTTTGGATATTAGTTGACATAATTGATGATCAAGAAGGCCTTGGAACTGTAGACTAAGATAAAGCAGCTTAACTAAGATTCTTTCTTCAGTAATCATCTTGCCCTGTTTCCAAAGGAAGGAGACAAAGAGATTGCTACCAAAATGCAAGATCTTGCCCTCAGTGAAGGTGCCTTACCTCGTCACTTGCACACTGCTATGTTTACAATAAGCACAGATCAGAGGATGCTTACAAATAGGTATGTCAGTCTCACTTGATATATCATGTTTAAAAAGTCTAATGGCCTAGCTAACACTAGAAACATTGGGAGGTCAGGGAAGAAAACTTGCAGTTCTTTAGGAGAATGGTTTTTTCGGCAACTGGTATGTTTAAGTAGAGCAAGCTTCAGCTGAGACTGCAGCCACTTAATGAACCTTTGATTATTTTTTTGCCAAAATGGGACTTGGATTGGTTACTCATTAAAGGCTCAAGTTTGATTTATTTTATTTTTTTTCTAAAAACATTCAGGGAAAGAAAAGGCAAGTAGAATGTCTGGAACTTGTAAAAAGGTTTAATTTTATTATACAACTGCATAAATCCTGGTGTGCACACCTCTGACATCTTGCATGCAGTTAGGGTCACCCATCCTGTCTGAGAGAAGTCTCCTTATATAGAAATCATTCTGTGAATTCAGTAGTCAGAAGAACTTGTGAGCTCTTGAAACTGGGCCTGAGGGCATACTGAGGCAGATGAATAATTCAATTACTTCCACCCAAATACAATATTATAGAGATTTTAACTGCATGGTCCTGAAGCACTTAAAGAGTTGCTAAGCAATGTAGTGACAAGTGGAACTTGTTGCCACTGTATGTCATTCAGGAGAGAGCTAGTATGAAACAGTCTGTCATGTTAGTTCTGATTGGAGCTGCTAGTGACTTGACTGTAAGCAACACTTCAGTTCAATGCAGTAGAACCCTAGTGACAAATGTTGGCAGGAAGTGAAAGTTGGCATAGAAGGCAGGCTCCCAGAAAGGCTTTCCTAGCCAAAAACTGGTATTATGAGCTTCAAGTAGAGCAGTTAACAGTTCTTGGTGGTTTCTAGACTCTTAACTTTAACTAATATAAGATTGACTGGATAAACTTACACTTAGTCATTAGATGTTTAGTTTCTGCTCTATTGCTCAAGTGTTCTTTTGAGGTCTAGATTAAAAAGCATGTGCTGCCTACTGTTCCACTTACTTCACTGGAACTTCTTAAGGGGCACACTTTAAAGCATGCCAAGTATATACTTGAATTGGAACAATATAATGCTTTGTGCTCTTACTTGCTCAAGAGCACGAAGCTCTTGCTCATCTTCATTTCACCAGCATGGTGAGGGTGTCAGTTCAGTGGTTTAAAAATCTGTTTAAAATACTAACTTGCAGTTTGTTGTTTTGATGGCTTTTTCAGGCAGTTAAGCAGACATTTGGTTGGCCTCTGGACAGCTGAGAACAAAACTGCTATGAACTTGTTGAAACGCATCTTGGTGAGTAAAAATGGGATATGGAGTAGGGAAAGAATAAAATCTGAGAGCCTGTAGTGTTAGAAAGCTTGGGATAGTCTATATAATAAACACATCTCCTTTCCCCTCCAGGGGGGAAATATAGCTTGGGAGGTCAGTCTAGCATCTATTTGAAGGATATTGATGGCTAGTACAAAACATCTCGGATTCTTGAAGTATTCTGTCACTTTCGTGCCACTTGTAAAATGGCGTATGATACACAGCTTAAAAATAAAGTGTCTGACTTTTTTCTTTATTAAAAGGACAAAGATGTGGGAGACATAGTAAACATAGTCTCTAATACTTAGTGCCAGTTAAAAATTAAGGCAACAGTTCTGTCTGCTTTCATGCCTGTCCAAAATTGTTTGCTTATAACATAGCTAAATTTATATATTAGCTAATACTTCCCATGTTCTTTCACCCTTACGGCCTCCTGAAAGGTTCTTGCTTAAGTTACTTCAGTGAAACTAGTTCAAAGAATAGTGTTGTAAGGAATTACTAAATCTGGAAAAATAGCAACTTTAAAATTCAAAATAGCAGTTTCTTCATTTCTGGCAGAGCAAACTGTCTTGATCTTGGTCACTATCTTCAGGAAGGCTTAGTCAAATGAGACTATCTAATCTCTAATGTTGCATGCAACATTCAGTCCATTATCAGAGGATATGGATAGATTCTGGTGTTAGTGTATTCATCCCCCTCAGTTGCTGTGGGTTCAACTCTTTTCTTCCTGCAGTCCTTAACTTCATTAAGTACTCATTTAAGAAATGGGATATAGGCAAGATCTCTGCTGTACCGAAGCCAATGATGTGCCTCTATTGAATTGTCCTGTTGAGGATGGTGTCATTTCACTAATAAAAGCAAAAAGCTGCTTAACTGTACATCTGTGCTTTTAGAGTAGAATATAAATTCTGTTTTTAAATGTGTAATTTAAAGAAATTATCTTGTTACCTAATGTGATGGTTTCTGTTCTGGTAGCCACGTGTGTGCTTACCCTGGTTTTAAATGTTTTTAGCCACCAGGTTTGCTGGCATACCTTGACAGTGCTGATCCTGTTCCTGAAAAAGATGCTGATAGGATGCATGTTAGAGATAACTTAAAAATTGCAACTGTAAGTAAATGTAGCTGTCTTACCTCCTCCATTATATAGATGTACAGTCTTAGTGACTTTTCTAACACAGACCTTTGACTGTAGCATTGACCTGCATCAAACATGTTGACAGACCTGCAACTGCAAATAACTAATAGGATTTATTCTGCAGGATCAGTATGGCAAGTTTAATAAAGTGCCAGAGTGGCAGAGACTGGCTGGAAAAGCTGCAAAGGAAGTTGAAAAATTTGCCAAAGAGAAGGTGGATCTAGTCTTGATGCACTGGAGAGATAGAATGGGCATAGCTCAAAAAGAGGTAAAAGTATTTGAAGTTCTTCATTACAGCAGCTTAACTAAATGTAGAAAGGAACACCTACAACTCCATGAAATCAGAGGAAAGCTTGACAGTAGTAAAAGTGTAGGAATGTGAGAAACTTCATAGCTCTGCTTCCTTTAGTAAACTCTCTGCCCCTTACTAATCTTCATCTTGGGTTAGAAATGGGTTCCAGGGAGAATGTAAAGCTGGCAAATGGATTCATTCAGCATACGTATTAAGTTTTAGCTGCTTCTTGCTTTAGCCAAACTTAACAAACTGGACTGCAGCTTGTGCCTATCTTCCAAGGTAATTATACAGGAGAATAGGAAATGCCTTAATGTGGCAAAACCACATGGCGTTAAACCGCATTTGGAAGAAACCATGGATATTCTTTATGCTAGTGGTATTTTAGTTATGAAACCTGCTTGAAGAAGCTTAGTATTACCTTGAATATAGGTATCTAAATGCTTAAATTGCAACATAAGACTATACAAAAACCATGGTTAAGATTGAAGTGTGACTGTCTTGATCTCATAAGAGGATGGCTCAAGTATTGCTGGACTTCTTACTGTTGGTCTCCTTTTTCCTTTCATTTTATTGTCGTGTTCTGTATGACAGACTTCTCAAATCATGAGATGTTTCCCTTAACTTTCTTTAGTCTCCTGACTAAGCTTGTTTTTATGCATTCTGAAAGTGAAACAAGCTATTATATATGCAAGGAAGGATGAAAAGGGCAATGCAGAGTATTGAAAATGCCTTTGCTTGATTTGACATAACAATAAGCTTTAATTTAGAGAAACCTTAATAGTAAAAACTAGCTGAAGTTTTATGTGGACAGTTGTGCAGAATTTTGACAGGTAATATTGCTGGAATAAATGGTGAACTAGGTTCAAAATAAAGCATTAATGGAGAAATCTGGAAAACGGCAGCAGAAGGGCAAATTGTACTTTAAACATCTTGTTTAGATACTGAGTTTAAACAATCATGGTTCTACCTGGAGTTCTGAGCTGTTTAATTTTGGAGTAAATGTATGCAAGTGTAGCTTGGAAAGGGTAGTAGCAAGTTTGGTATTACCACTTTGAACTACTTCAGTGGCTGTGGCTTGTTAAATGTACCTTTTCTTTTTCTTCCAACTTTCCATCACAATCAGGACAGAAACAATATGGTGAGTCTGTATATCTCTGCCACTTGTGTGGATTATGTTGCTCAGACTTCTGCTTGCATGTGGTACCTCACATAGAGTATAACACTGATTTCATGCTTGGTCAAACTGGGGAACCTTTCAGTGGTTAAGTCAGGTTTGTGACTTATTTGTGTGACTTGCTCTAGTTATTTCCTTTCAACAGCAAAGCATTCTTGTGGGTTTTCCCTTCTGTCAGCTTTGGAGCTGATGAGTGCTTATGGTGATGGGAACTAAGTCTTTCTCAGGGCTAACTTGCTTTCTAAATGAATGACTTGTTAAACAGCTGAAAGGTTCTCTGGCATCATTTAACTTGGTGTAAATAACACTTGTGAAAGTCTGTTGCTACTACTTGCTAGAAAAGGAGACCTTATTAACAATACTTAACTTGGCGTGGCTTTTGAAGGAATAAAACCCCCCAGCTTCTTATTCTAAAAAGGAAAATGGGGAGTATCTGTTTCTACTGACATCTTAAATTTGGCTCTTTTGCAGAACATTATTCAAAAGCCAGTGACATTAAGGAAACGACGCCAAAGAATAAAAATAGAAGCAAACTGGGATCTCTTCTATTACAGGTAAAATACTAAGATTAATATGGTGGTCTCTGATACAAGTTACTACCTGGCTGGATATTTTTGTTAATATTTTCTGAGTTGCTATGGCTTGACTCCTATTTCTGTCTGCCTTGAAACAGTGCAAGTGCTTTGTAACAGGAACTTATGAAAAATGAAATTCTATGGTATGCTTAAGGATTTTGCTTGTGTTTACGAAAGGGGGAAATTTGGAAAGCTTCTTAAATGTCATCAAACTACATCCCCTTTTCCCTTGAATCAAAAGCAAGATTGAGCAACAAACTGCAGGTGCAGATCTGCATGATGTTGAAGGCTAAACGAAGTAGCACTGAAAAGCATTGTGGTGTTTGCATCAACCTGTAAGCTACTCAAGATGTTTTAACTTGAAGTGGAATAAAAATGAGCTTAAGGCAGGCAAAAGGAAAACACATGGATATGGGATTTCAAATAGTGCCACAGGTCCTAAATACAGCTTGATTACCTGTGAGTTCTAAAAACTGTCAAAGTTTACAATGGAGGAGTCTCCATCTGAAAAAAGATTATCACTTCACTTTGGCTAGGGGTTTTATGTTAAATAGACTAGTAAAGCTTGACTGTTCAACAAACTATGAAAGCAAGCTTGGGGAAATTCCATAAACTTGGCTGTTTGATTCAGTGCTTAATGTTTCTAAAGGTCAAAAATAGTCCATTCTGCACAAGTGTTGCATGAAAGGAAGACTTGCATGCTCCTAAACTTCAAGTATTAAAGTGCTGCTCTCAGTCAGTCTCTGGATCCAAAGGCTGTTTTATAACTGCTGCTGAAGAATGTCTACTGACTGCCTTGTGACACTTGAGACATCAATGTCTATTTTTGTGCATGAACTACTTTTTTTTTTTTTTTTTAAATATACACTTGGTATGTGCATGTTTGCGGCTCAGGGTTATCGTTCACTTGTAGCCCTTACTGGCAGATATGACAAATAGCTTGCACATCTCCTGGTCATCAACTATATGCAGATAACAAATTGAGCCAAAAGGGATGACAACAGGCATGCTTTAGTTTAGGCTGACCTCCATGACTATGAAAGCACTATACAAGTGAACACCCATAGTTACTCTGACAAACTAGAGACCACTACTCAGTGCCTTCTAATTAAGGTCCACTAATGCTAATCTTCCCTAGCTTGCCAGCTGAGTCTTGTCTGCCTTTCAGATGAGGTTTTGTGGGATTTAAACTATGTGACTTCTTTCTTAGATTTCTTCAGGATCATGCTAGATCAAGCTTGATTTGGAACTTCAAAACACGGGAAGAACTGAGAGATACTCTTGAGTCTGAGATGAGAGCGTTTAATATTGACCGAGAACTTGGTAGTGCTAATGTTATCTCATGGAACCATCAGGAGTTTGAGGTAAATGACCCACCGTAGGAGAAACTACATATATAAAATATGTCTACTTAAAATGTTACTTTTCTGTCTATAGCTACATGAGTGAATCTTGTGTTCACAATTCCTACTGCAAGCTAGAATTCTTTTGGGGTTATGGAATAAACTGCTAAGGCTTGAGGCTGTGAACAGGTACTATTGTTCAGTGTCACTCAGCAAAACTGAAACCTCTTCAGCCTGACAAATGACTCTGTAGAGATGAAACATTGATCAGAACACTTGATGTATTCTTGCATTAAGAGGAAAAGAGAAGAGTTGTGTTACATTGTTAAGATAAGTCATACTTGTTCTTGAATGCGTTCCATCAGACTTGTTTTGGGTAGTTTCACAAGTCACTTCTTCCTGATAGCAAGTTCCTTGTCTCTATTTCCATCATGTTTCAGTGATGCTGAGGCTGTTAAACACTGGGTTGCCAAACCCTGAACAGGTTATGTGGCTAAAACCACACTGCTCTGTAAATTGTAGAGGATACTGTTTTCAAATTCTAGGAACAGCAATACCTACAGTTAAAATAGCCTTTCAGGCTTCTGCAGAGCAATTGGTATGGTCCTACTTGGCTTTCTCAAAACAACTTGCAAGACGTTTTCAAGTAATGTGCTAGTAGGCACTTTCTGTACTCTACTCTTATCTCCAGTATTGTTATGGTTCTACACAGATTTAATTAATTAGTAATGCTAAAACAAATCAAGGCCACACTTGAATTCAATATTTTTAGATATTCCCATTGCTGTCCTTCTCACAGTACAGCTTTCTAGTTGAAATTTGAGCAGAGGACTAGTAATGAAATGAGTAAACTGCTGCTTTTGAGGAATTCTCAGTTGACTGCTCTGGTAAAGCAAAGAATTGCAAGACATCAGGCTAATGCTTTGTGAGAAATAACTATTTTATATATGCAGCTTATCCCTATCACACAGGTACAGGTTACTTCTTACCTTGATGCAGTAAATAGCTAAGTTTGGGTTTGGACTGGCATTTTTTGCACGGGCATTTAGCTTTCCAAGTTTTCTTCAGGTATGGGTCAGGCACAGGACTTCTGGGCACCACAGTGTCTGCTATCCCAACTCTATCTCTGTACTTTAGAGGTCCTAACTGGGGCAGAATCAAAAGTACAGATTTGAAACTTAATAATACAGTTTTCCCACTTGCACTTTGCTCTCTTATGTGGCTTATGCTGCTGGAACGTATCACTGCATTCTTGTAGTTACAGCCCAGGATACTTTGAGACTGGCTTCAGGGGGCTTCTGTAACACTGTCTTTGAACAGCTGCTGTCTCAGATTTGCTTTTAAATATTTTAAATAAATAATACTTTATCAGGCTATGCTGTAAGTATTTGAATTAACTACACAGTGGTGACAAAGGCTTCTCTGCCAGCTGTGGAACCTGTCACTTTGCCAAGGGGGTTAGTGGCTTGAGGTTGCTCTGGAAGTGTACTAGTTAGTGGGATGCCTTTGTATCACATGCTGTGGTCAAATCTGTAGATAACTTTGTGGCCTCATGACAGTGGCCTGCAAACTATAGATAAGAAAAAACACTGTAGAGAGTAGCTTTTGTGGTATGTTTATGTGGTATCTCTAAATATGGTGCTTGCCAAATGCTTAAAACCACTGAGCATTGAGGCATCTAGTGAAATATAATGTAGTTGCTCTGAAGTTAATGATGGCTGTCATTGTGCAATTTCACTTCAGCATCTTGGTGTGTATACTGATGCCTCTAGGCTTTTATTACCCAGCGAGAGGAACAATAGCTTATGGCATATTTTGTAGATGTGTGTTTCTTTAGTGGCAAACTTGCAGATTTCAGTCTTTCTCAGGCTATAGGAGGGGTTGCTAAACTTGTTGAGTTTATGGGTGCACGCAAGTACAGTCTTGTTATGCAAGAACCAACTTAATGAAGAAGAAACAGTGTTTACTGTTAAGTAACTTGTTCTGTGTTACAGGTAAAATATGAGTGCCTTTCTGAGGAAATAAAAATAGGGGATTATTATCTAAGATTGCTACTGGAAGAAGATGAAACTGAAGAAAGTGGAGCAATCAAAAAATCGTGAGACATTATTAAGATCCTATCTCATTCTCAAGGTCTTTGTTTTGTTTTCTTCACTAAAATCTCATCTTTCTTAGATATGAATTCTTCAATGAACTCTATCATCGCTTCTTGCTTACCCCAAAAGTGAATATGAAATGCTTATGTCTGCAAGCATTGGCCATTGTTTACGGAAGATGTCATGAAGAAATAGGACCATTTTCTGATACCAAGTACATTGTTGGGATGTTGGAAAGGGTAAGAATTGTTTAAAATTACTTGATACAATAGTTAATATACAGCTAGTCCAACATACGTTCACATCCTTCAAGTTGCTGTGAAACCAGAGTTTTTGGTTTTACAGAATGTGAAGCTGCAGCATGAATACTTTCCCCCTCATGCTGTCACCAAGTGTTCCTAGTATATCCCCTTGATGCAGTTGAAGTTTCACTGAAAAAACCTGGTGATCATAAAGGTATTTCAAACCAGTCTCTTTATATCTGCATTTTGTTAGCCAACAGGTTTTCAGGTTGTACAGAAATAGTGTGAAGGAACTTTATGTGATGTTAATCTTGTGCTTGCTTTTGAAAAATGCAGAAGCATAAAGTTTTTTAAGAGAACCTTGTTCCATGTTGCATTATTTCAAAATACTGACTTCAAGAGTAGTAGCAACAGCCCCAGACCTAATGAAATGGTAGCCTTAGTTGGGCACACGTGATGGATTAGATTTCTAGTGGTATCTACTTTGCCTATTAAGTGTCTGTTAAGGTATGTCTGACAACTGATACAGCTTGCAAAAATACATTTCAATGCAGTCTGGAGAAGGGATTCTTTGCTAATGTCAGTATGGGTTTTAGATATGGCTGTTGTAAGTGAAACTGAACCAATGCAATCTTGTTAGTTTCCCTTGACTCTTGATGTTACATCTCTGGTGAAACTATCAAAGACCAAATCTGTCTGCTGGCTGAAAGCATTCTCTTTTTCTCTTGTATTTAACTGGCTCACTGGGGAATCCAAATGTTGTCCCTTTAGAACAATAGACTTGGCAGAAAAGTGGGTTTGACTGTCAGACCCAGAGCAATAAAGGGGATGGAAAGCAACAAGGCCTTGCCTCCTCAGTGGCAGAAAACTACATTTATTAGTTGTGCGTGAAGCTGGACATGTAATAGTCAGCAGTTTTATCCTGGGCATGGAAAAAGTAAATAGGTCTTTGCAGGTGCAACTATTGACTTTTGATGGCAACTTCTAGTATGTGCTATCAAATACTAACTTGTTATCTTCCACTGCAATAGTGCACTGACAGGCTTGAGCGGGACAGATTGATACTGTTTCTCAACAAGCTGATCCTTAATAAGGTAAGGTGGACATGTACACTTAACAGTAGTTTATTGGTCTTTCAGCTGTATAAAATGGTCTGAACTAGTTCTTCAGCATTAACTTGAGCAAAAATTTAAGTCTTGAGGAAGTCTTAAAACAATGTTTGGTACAGCTTTCTGGGATGTGGTAGTTATTTGTGAGAAAGCTGAAGGAAATGTGTAGATATTGTGGTGATTATACCATTCTAGTCAGTTCAGAGAATGATTTGACTTTTCTTATGGTTGCTTATTTGAATAAAACTGTTCAGTACTTTTAACAAATCTTGTCTAGAAAATGCTGGTGTTAACTCAGTTCATCCATTAACAGAAAAATGTGAAGGACCTTATGGATTCAAATGGCATTAGAATCCTTATAGATCTGCTTACTCTGGCACATCTTCAC
>JAVJGG010000009.1:8655309-8669303 GCA_035590195.1 Aviceda cuculoides
CTACTCATGTGTTGCTTTGCTAAAAGGACATCTCAAAAAAAAAAAAAAAAAAAACAAACAAAAACAAACCAACAAAAAAACAACAAAAAACACAAAACCAACCAAACAAAAAAACCCCCAACAACAACAAACCAAAACAAAAAATCAATGTCCTTTTCACATTTCCTGTAGAAATGTGATGTTTGCACTGAAGCTAAAGCTATTCTTATAAACAACTTCTAGAGCAATGTGATTGAGGCGGCACCTGATATGAAGAGAGAGAGTGAGAAAGAATGGTACTTTGGCAATGCTGACAAAGAAAGGAGTGGTCCTTACAGCTTTCAAGAGGTACCTGTCAGCTTCTGACTCTCTAACTTGACCAATTATTTTCATCCGGGTGACTGGGTGTGTTTCAAACAGTGAGAGGAAAAACTGTAAACAATGCTAAACTATATTCTCTAAATAGCTCTTTAAATAAGGATTAAAGCTAGATAAGAGACTTGACATTGTGCCAAGAACCACAGCGTTTTTGGTAAGGCTGCCTACCCCTCCATGCCCCAATTATGCTACAGTTAATCTGTCAACTTTTACTTCATGTTTCCTGGCAGTTATAAACATGTTGGAATTTCATGCAACTGTAGTAGTCTGCCATACGGCAGTTAAAAGCTTGTCTTGAGTGTGAATGTTTAGGAGCAAAGGTAGCTCCGAATGCTGAATCAACTAAGTTCATCTCTAATCTTGTAATAGATGCAGGAACTATGGAACAATGGAAAGCTGACTTCAAAAACACGTTGCTGGGCTCAAGGTATGGATGGCTGGCGACCATTACAGGTCATACCTCAGCTGAAGTGGTGCTTGCTTGCCAGTGGCCAGCCTGTGTTGAATGAGACTGACCTTGCCACACTTGTACTCAACATGCTCATCACAATGTGTGGATATTTTCCCAGCAGGTAAACACTAATTTTCAGCAGAACTGGTTAACTTTCTTTGGCAGATGCATAAATTCTGTCTTGAAGCTTTTCTTAAAAACCAAGTAGTACATTAATGAACTGTATTAAAGAGCCTCTTACGTAGTAGTAATTAATTCTGCGGGCAAATAGAGAGTTTGTAAATGAGACTATACTAATACCGTGAAAGGGACTGCAAGAATGAATGCACAAGCTATGTGCGTTTCTAATGCACAGCAGTGTAGCCTCACTCTTGTAGGCAGGCTTTAGTTTAAGTTAAACAAAGCTGCTTTAATGTATAACATTAAACCACACTTATAAAGTCTAACAACAAACTTTGAAGTTAAAAAAAAAATAGACACTGAATATGATCTCAATAGCCTGATACTTATGGCTTAATGAAGTTGTTCGTTCTTGAAAGAGAAAAGGCACATGTGTGCCTACTGCTGTGCTGCTTTATTTTTTAGGGATCAAGACAATGCCATTATAAGACCTCTGCCTAGAGTGAAAAGGCTGTTGTCAGATAGTACTTGCCTTCCTCATATCACTCAGGTAAGCAACTCTTTGAAAATGTATCTGAATGAGCAAGTTTGACTTACTCAACCATCTTCCCCATATGAATACTTTAAGTGGGACAAACACATCAAATGATATCTGTAATGTTCTGCAGATCTCTGAACAAGCAGTTGTTTATTTTACTGGATGTTGTTACAAATTTCAATATTAGTGAATACTTCGATTCTTGGAGATACTGAAAAAGCCATCTGGAGATGGTCCTTGGCAACCAGCTGTAGGTGACCCTGCTTTTGAGCAGGGGCAGGGTTGACAAGATGACCTCTAGAGGTCCTTTCCAGCTTTAAATGTTCTGTGATTCAAACCTGTTATTTTTGGGCTGAAGTTTCTTTAACCTAAATTCTTGTAAGTTTACTGGCTTATCCCAATACCGAATCAGTTAAAATTTCAATTTTGGCTAGGTAACTTGCACTACTCAAGCAGCTAATGTAAATGCTTGTGTTTGATTTCAGCTATTACTGACTTTTGATCCTGTCCTTGTGGAAAAAGTTGCTATATTGCTGTTTCATGTCATGCAAGATAACCCTCAGTTACCTCGTTTTTATCTGAGTGGAGTATTCTTCTTTATCATGATGTACACGGGTTCCAACGTACTTCCTATTGCAAGGTGAGGAAAAAGAATAGCTAAAAATACCTCTTGACCAGTCATGCTCAGGACTGCTGCTCTGAATGCTCCAGAGTGTGGCTTGCTAGAACCAACATGAGATTGCAAGCAAACACCCTCTAGAATTGCCTCCACATGGTCTAGTCAGTCACTAAAGTGAATTGCTTATGACCCTGATAGGGAGGGAACAAGAACGTGTCTGACCGTATAGTTCTAACAGTACACCTAGGCACAGCATACTGTAGAAGAACAAATCATTATAGGCACTGAAGAGTACTTATATAGACTACTGATATGCTAATGTAGTTTTTGATAGTAATAGGGTATCGAAAGTGGTGGAGAATTCTAATAACCTGTTTAGTATTGAAGCCTGAAACAGTTAAGTCAGCTTATACAGCCTGACACAGATGCACTGCATGTGCAGGTGGCTATTGCAGTTCATTCCAGTACTGTTCCTCTAAATCCAACAGTTCATAAAAAGCTATTGTACAATTCCAGTTAAGTCTTTTCTACAGCAAAATGCATTGGGAAATGATTGCATGTTTACATGATGACTCTAATGTAACAGGACTGTCAGCAGTTAGTGTAAGATCATCTTGTTTCATCCCTGCAATGATGATCTAAGGGTGCAGGGAGAGGTTTGTAGGGAAAGGTTGCCTGTGTCTCTATCAGCTTTTTTTTTGTGTGTGTGTCTGTGAAGAAAGCAAGCTTTCAGGAACAAGACTTTCAAACTGAAATGATCAACATAAGGCAACATTTATAACATGGGAGTGCTTAACTTGGTGGAATTCCCAAGGATTTGATGGACTTTGTACAGAGATTCATTCAACTGTTGCTGTTACTCTGATAACAAAGTAAATGAGACTTGCCAGCTGAGCTATGCTGGTCTGCTTATCTTTCAAGGGTGCCTTAAGTATCAATTAAACAGAAAATAACTGCTGTTTCTCTTCTAGGTTTTTGAAATACACACATACAAAACAAGCTTTCAAGTCTGAAGAAGTGAGTAGATTGCAAAAGTAACTACCTCTGTTTCCAGATAGTTTTGCAGACCATCTGTAGTTGTTCTAGCAATACTTGATGCTTGTTCGTAGAGTCTCTAAGTTCTCAAGAGTTAGAATTTAAGAACTATAAGGGAAAAGGGGGTGGGTTTTTTAGATCTCTAGTTGGTTAGCAAGACTGAATTCAGATTATCTTTGAGATGACAATGTGATCTCTTCTGTAGACAAAAGGTCAAGATATAGTTCAAAGAAGCATACTTGGACATATTCTTCCTGAAGCAATGGTGTGTTATTTAGAAAACTATGAACCAGAAAAATTTTCTGAGATATTCCTTGGAGAATTTGACACTCCAGAAGCAATTTGGAGCAATGAAATGAGGTAATTGTTTTCTGTCAGAGGGACAAAGAAATCGGAACTACATCTCATGCTGAAGAGGTCTTGTCTTTGAGATGTATAAAGAAAGCTGAAAATACCTGGACTCCATTGTTTCATTACTTCCCCATGTTTGCCTTCTGCAAGGGCAATGTCCTGCATTGCCCTCTGCTCCTATCAGAAATAACAGGGGCGGGGGGAGTGGAATTGGCAGTGGGAAGGGGAATATTTACCTGAACATCTGACAACATGCTTTACATTTGTCTCTATCGTACTTAAATTCATGAGTGGAGACTTCAATATGTATGTGGGCTGCTTTATAGTTTACTCATTTATTACCAGCACCTGTCTAGGAGATATACTTCTAATATTACAATACATTTTTAGGGTCTCCCAAAAAGTAAAGAGGTGTTGCAGGAAGGCAAAATGTCACTTTACATTGGTTTTTAATAAACTAATTTTCATGGCATTGAAATAGCTTTATAACAGAGAAGGATGTGAATCCTATTCTGAATCCCTTCTGAAACGTGGGAAACTACTAAGGAAAACTTTTTCAGAAGAAAGCAGTGTCACTGAGGATTGAGGACTGCTTGGCAAGTGTTAAATCAAACTTTAACTTTTAGGCGTCTTATGATAGAGAAGATTGCTGCTCATCTTGCTGACTTCACCCCTCGTCTTCAAAGCAATACAAGAGCACTCTACCAATACTGTCCTATCCCAGTTATCAACTATCCACAACTGGAAAATGAGCTGTTCTGTAATATTTATTACCTCAAGCATCTTTGTGATACACTTAGATTTCCAGACTGGCCAATTAAAGATCCAGTAAGTAAGAAGTATTTAGGATTCATTTGGTTCTTGGTCTTCCAGAGTCCTAAAAGTGGGATTTGTAATGAAAAGTAAGGAGATCAAATGCTAGGTTTGCAAGTAACTGATTGATCCTGAGTTTCAGTTCATAACAAATATGTTAAACACTACTTTATCTTGAAGCAGTATTGTCTTCATGCCATATAGCCACTGCATGTTAAGTATATCCTCTCTGTGGTGACTACTGAAAAAGCAAAATAAAGCATCCAAGAAAGTTCATATAGTGTTTCAATTAACCTCAAGTGATTGGGGGCAGGGGGGGAAATAATCACTTTTGGGTTCTTCCTTGTCCACACTGGACGAGAAACTGAGCTAACTTTGTATCACTACATTAACTGAATTGATGAGATCTTTTTGATACAAGTCTATGGTCTAGACTTGTCTAAGCGTTTTTACTTACTCATGCAGCTTTGTTGCAATTTTTGTAGTATCGAGATGTGAACTGCATATCACTTAAGTGATTCTCCCTCTTTTAATGTGACTTTTACATAAACCTTTTAATCTTAAGGTGGTCTTATCTTAAATAAAATACAGCACTGCAGTGAAGCAAAGTCTTCATCACTTACTGACTGGAGGGGGAAGCACAGTTACTGAAGCTAAAAGGATTAGGTCTTAAACTTCGGGTGATGAGTGATAAAGATTCATTAATAAAGCAGCACTTTATTAAAAAAGATTGTGTACTGGTGTCAGCATAAATGAAACAATAATAAATTGTAATTATTTAGGTTAAACTGTTGAAAGACACACTAGAAGCTTGGAAGAAGGAGGTAGAAAAGAAGCCACCTACCATGTCAATAGATGATGCTTATGAAGTCCTTAACCTTCCCAAAGGACAAGGCCAGTAAGTTGTTTTCATTACTTAAAGTTGTGTAAGTACATTTACATAAACTCTGTACACTGAACAAACTGAAGTTTCTTATCTTGGTACTTGCAACCAATTAGTGGTACCAGTTCAGTTATGTCTAGCACCTACTTATTGCACAGTGGAAGATTGTTTTATGTAAAAAGAAACAAAGCTTGAAAATCCAACTCCGGTGTTTGAGGGAAGAATTGTAAAGTGTTCAGATAAGCTGAAACTGGGGAAATAATGCTTTGATTTCTGCTTCAGAGCATTCACTAGGCTGTTGTACAGGACAAGTATATTAAACTCAACCATAGTGAGCAAAGAATGTGGCAGAACTTGATTATATTCACAGTGGAACTTGGTTTCTCTAATCATCCTTCTTCCCCCTGCCAAATATTGTCCTTTTTCTTGGTGATAATATTCTTAGGATGTTTTACCTCCTTTCTTGCCACTGGTTTCTGACTTAGAAGAGAACCGACAGCACTTCGTATTTATTCTTTGAGAACAGTGCACTTATTACAAATCATGAACTACTAACTTTTAGCACTTATAGCTCATTTAGACTCTTCGTTTAGAAGATTCAGGGACTTCAAGGACCTTCTGATTTAGTGTATTCAGTACAGGAGGTACTAAAATACTTTCTAAAATTTATTTCTTTTGTGTGGCCGTGTGATTACCCTGGCTCAGTGTCAGCTGATGAAGCAGGATTTTCAAATTGAAATGAGAGCTTTGTAGTTTTCACTTAATTGCAGTTACTATGAGTATTGTTGTTAGAATCTAGGCTTGTTTTTCTGGCTGCTTTTTTGATGTTACTCAATGTAATGGGACTTGTTTTCTCATAGGCATGATGAAAGCAAGATCAGGAAAGCTTATTTCAGGCTGGCACAAAAATATCACCCAGACAAGAATCCAGAAGGCAGGGTATGTACAATGCAAGTCTGCGGTGTTATAAAGTGGGGACAAATTCAGATGTTATATGTATTAAGAATCCTGAAATGCCCACTTATATTTTCTTTCTCCCTTTTAAAAACTATGCCCTAGATTAATATTAGAATACAGATTAATACTACAGATGAATACTTTAACTGATGTTAATCAAGGAATGTTAGGATTTTTACAGTAAACTGATGTAATTGGGTCAGACCCACATCTCGGCATCAGGTTCAAAGAATTATACAGGACCTAAATAAGCTATTGCTCCCTTTCAAAGACAGACTGCATCCTCTGCTCATTCTTACAATCAGTTAAACTGTATTTACTACTTTTGTCACAGTGAAATTGACTTAGTTTTAGTCCCTTGCCTATGGCAGAGTTTAGGAGACAAACTGATCGGTGAACTTGTGTTCTTAAGGTTATTCAGAGTATTTTCTGAAGTGCCATAAGGCAACAAAACTAGTGTTCTGGCTAATAACCTGGAATGCTTTATTTTACCTGCATCTAAACTGATGCTGCAGACTTGTAGTAATTTAGGGGGTTCTTAGCAACTCTTAAGACTATTCCTCTTTATTTGCAGGATATGTTTGAAAAAGTTAATAAAGCATATGAGTTTCTATGCACAAAGTCTGCTAAGGTGATAGATGGGCCAGATCCAGAAAACATAATTTTGATCTTGAAAACTCAAAGCATCCTCTTTAACAGGCATAAGGAAGGTAAGCATGCTGGCTCAGAAGAATGCTTTATGTTCATTTCTTTAGTGGCCATTGTGGTTGGTTTTAATCTCCTCTGTTCTTGAGTCTGTGTTCTGTTGATCTGGTTTCTGGCTTGCCACAGCATTATGTAGCTGTGGTCAAGGGCTTCAGCATAGGACTACTTGTTCCATGAAATGAATTTGTCTGCAGTAAAACTTAATTTAAAAAAAGCATGAATAGCTTTTTTAAATTCTCTGCTCCCATACTAATCAGTTTGAATCTTCCTCCATATATAACTTAGACTTAACAATTCTGTCTATGCAGAAAGTCCTCACTAGTACTCAGTCACCCAGATGGCAGATTCTGGGTACAAATTACACTTGTGTGGCTATTAAAAATGAGACAACCTTGCAGAAATTCTGAGTGGTGTTAGTCTTCTGGTGAGCATGCTGCAATATCACCTCTTTCACAGTCCAGTGGGGAAAGAGGGATAGCTAGCGTACCCTAACCCTTGGCTCTAGCTGGCAGCCGCTGGCATGTACAAGTCTTGCAGAGTGAAAAGTGTTTTTCTATGTAAGTGTTACATTGTAATGGTAAACTAAGAACCTCACATGCAATCATAGTTCTGTCAGTTGTGTGGAGGCAGTGACAACATTAGCGTAGACTTATATAGATCAGCTTGCAGTCGGCTACATACTGCAAGATGAAATTGTTCTTTAGCCCTGCTGAACCCTAAAGGAATGAAAAATATAATTATTGAAAACATACAATTGCTGTGTCAAACTGGAAAAGGTCCTTATAGGCAATAAGCCTAATTGTGTTGGACAATCCTGGCCTAAGACAAGCTCTACTTGTGTTTCTCTGGATACAGACAAGCATCATTTGGAACACTCTGAGCTTGGGGGCTTGCTGAGCTGGAGATAAGTCTTTTTAATCTTAAATGAGTTCTTTCTCTGAAGCTCTGTCAGCTTCTAGCATGAACAGCCTTATCTGACAAGGAGCCAGATCATGTGGAGTACTCAGTCTTGCTCCAAGTTTCCCAGGTGTTGGCTTTCTTTGACTCCTAGTCCTTATATATCTGATATATCTTCTACTGATAATTATGTGGTTGTTTAAATTGCTTAGACTCTGTGTATGTGTAAGCTTTGACTTTTTTTCTCTTTCAGAGTTGAAACCTTACAAGTATGCGGGCTATCCTATGTTGATAAAGACTATTACCATTGAAACATCAGATGACCTTTTATTTTCCAAAGAATCTGCTCTGTTGCCTGCTGCTACAGAACTTGCTTTCCATACTGTCAATTGTTCAGCATTAAATGCAGAAGAACTAAGAAGAGAAAATGGAATTGAGGTAGATGGAAAGAAACTTACTGAAATGAATTTTTTTTTTAATCTTAACTTTGACAGCTAAAAATCCTAGATCCTCAATGCATAGGACATCAGATGCAATTGAGAATCACTTTTGGTCTTGATAACCTTGTCCATTCTTACTGTCCCTTTTCTGGATGCACTAGGAGAAGCATTTTGCAGAGTATACCTCTTTTTGGACCTAGGTTTGTCTGTTGAACTGTGGATAAACAAACTACATATGTTTCTCTACTTTACAAAACTGTTGAGAGCTCTGCTGCATTTTGTATGTGAAAGAATAGATAAGTGTGAACAAATCACTTGAGCAGAAGGGCTTCTCATTGCTCACATTAGAATCAGAGTCGTTTAGGTTGGAAAAGACCCTTAAGAACATCAAGTCCAACTGTTAACTGAGCACTACCAAGTCCACCACTAAACCATGTCCCTAAGTGCCACATCTACATGTCTTTTAAATACCCCCAGGGATGGTGACTCAGCCACTTCCCTGGACAGCCTGTTCCAATGCCTGACAACCCTTTCAGTGAAGAAATTTTTCCTAATATCCAGTCTAAACCTCCCCTGTTGCAGCTTGAGGCTATTTCCTCTTGTCCTATTGCTTGATACTTGGGAGAAGAGACTGACCCCCACCTCACTACAGCCTCCTTCCAGGTAGTTGTAGACAGCGATAAGGTCTCCCCTCAGACTCCTCTTCTCCAGGTTAAACAACCCCAGTTCCCTCAGCTGCTCCTCATAAGACCTGTGCTCCAGGCCCTTCACCAGCTTTGTTGCCCTTCTCTGGACATGCTCCAGCACCTCAATGCCTTTCCTGTAGTGAGGGGCCCAAAACTGAACACAGTACTCGAGGTGCAGCCTCACCAGTGCCCAGTACAAGGGAAAAAGTATGTGAGTTTGAACTCTGTCAGCCTCAGATTAAAACTGCTGCCTTGATATATACTCTGGCCCTGATGTTACTACCTGAAAGGTGAGAAGCACATCTCCTCTAGCAATCATTATTCAAAAGAAATAAATTCACCCTTCCAAGTGAAAAGTCATGGAAGTTCTGGATCATGAACAGATAGAGTTACTTTCACTCTTTTAGCAGGTACCTGGAGCTTGGAAAACCAGTGGAATTATACCCAAACCTTTATGTCTAGTTTTATTATTAGTTAAACTGTTGCATTTTCCCACTCAGCGTGTAGGGAAACCAGTCTGAGGTGCCTGTCTCATTCTGTGGATGCTAGGGGGAGTTAATAGAGGTCATGTCACTGACTCAGTCCACTCTGGGGGTCAGAAACTGCACACACCTCTTCTCCTGTTCTCATACACACTACCTTTATAAGCACTGAGGCACTTTTAAAATTGGCATCCCTAAGCAAAACTTTTCTAAAGATGCAGCTGTTTTCACATGTGTAGGTACATTTCATATGAGAACAAACCTTGAGGAGTCTAAAGCTTGGCAAGTGTTTTGTGCCAATGGAGTTTGGCTTTTATTTTGTCTTTGTCTTGATTTTCGCAGGTGCATTTTTCATAGTTCTCATTTGTAACTTAAAAAAAAAAAAGTCAGATCTTGCATTAGGAACCACCACATAACCATAATGTATGACTAAAAGAGGTGGATGCTGAATAGGGATACAGATCTTTCTGAGGTGTTAAAGGAGGTAGTTTCCTCATTTTTCTGCATGCTCTCCTCTCGTCCCTAGAGACTGTATTATTGATGGGACCTGTTCCCCTATGTGGTTGCTGTTGCACAGTGTATAGCACAATAGCTACTCTTCACCAGGATCCAAATCTGAGATGATACTCTATTTTTCACTAGTACCTATAATTTTTTTACTCTTAGCTTTCATAGTGTTTCCTAAACAGAGCGTGAAAGCAAAACAACTCAAAGGGGGCTTTTGAACCCCAAAGAACACATAGCATTTAAAATTTATTTAGAAAACATTACTTGCTTTTTGTATTACATGTATACAGACAATTTTTTGTAAGTACTGACCTCTAACAGAGATGACTTTTGTGTTTATGGAAAGAAGCAGGTTCAGTCTCTAGTTGTTTCCTGTCTGAGTCACCTTCATTAACCAAAGCATTTGGTCTCTTGAATCCCATCAGATCTGAGGGTTACTTCAGCAAACAATGTATAGTACGGCAAATATTCAGCATATGTTCTATAGCACTGCTGTGACCTATATTAAAATTCTATTATACCAAGTATTCCTTCAGATTCCACATCTTCTGTGGATCTTATTTGTAAAAACAAGATGACCTGATAACACTGAGTGAAAATACTTGTTACTTTTATCAAAATCAGTGTTTCTAAAATGCTTCAGGGATAAACCCTATAGTTTGGGTATCTTTCTGGGTGCTTCAACAAACTCTACAGGATGGAAGGAGACATTGGCACAGGTGGCTGGATAGACATGACTATGCCTATCAAAGATGAGTCTGTATTTCAAATGAGATTACATTTAGCTTTATTTCTGATTGTCTTGTCATAGCTATAAAGTCAATATTGGCATAGCATGCAGACTTGAAAACTAGTGTGAGCTTATGTGTAGTTAAAGAACCATTAAAATATTCTCAATTAAAGTGAATGAGTCCTGTTCCCCTGTGAATATCAGTGGGATTTTGTGAACTTACTGAATAAATCTACTAACCACTCAGACAAAATGGAGTTATATTACTAAGAGACTTGAATATGAAAAACAGATACCTATAAAAAATGGAATGTTCATGTTCCAATTAAAAGAAGAAAACATAGAATCATAGAATGGTTTGGGTTGGAAGGGACCTTACAGATCATCTGGTTCCAACCCCACTGCCGTTGACAGGACACCTTCCACTAGACAAGGCTGCTCAAAGCCCCATCCAACCTGGCTTTGAACATTTCCAGGGATGGGGCATCCACAACCTCCCTGGGCAATCTGTTACAGTGCCTCACCACTCTCACAGTAAAGTACTTCTTCCTTACATCCAACCCAAATCTACACTCTTTCAGTTTAAAGTTATTATCCCTTGTCCTATCACTGAATGCCCTTGTAAAAAGTCCCTCTCCAGCTTTCCTGTAGGCCCAATTTTCTTGTGTTCACTTATGGTCCCAGGTTTGTTTCTTCTCTTTAATCATAAGCTTTATCAGGCAGTGAAGAAACTCATCAAATCTGAAGGATATTTTTACAAAGAAATACAACCCTTCTTAAAAAAATGAAGGATGAAAATTAGCTGAAGACAAGCTACTATTAGAGAATCAGTAGTTATGTATTAGAGAGCATTTGTCCTTTACATTTATTTTTCACTCATGAGTGACCACATCATGGTAAAAGAATTAACATAATTTATATCAATTATTTGCTGCTGCTGTGCTGTGTGAATAAAATAATTCTTACCTTAATATTTTTTTTAAGTTTCAGTAACTGCATTTTTATCAGCTTTATAAGTTATATAAATGGCTAGGGGGAAAGAAGTATTCTGTACACTCAGTACTCATTTGGAACAACACCTTATCTGTCTATACTGAAATGGTCTCAACTTGTCCCCCTCATTTCTTACGATTGTTTTGATTCTTTTTTGGTTCTTGACAGATTATTGCTAAAACTTGACTAGCCAGGGCTTTAGAAAAGACCACAGGATTTCCAAGAGTTAACTGGGTGAACTTGGTCAGTCCCTCAGCCAAACAGATTCATTTGATTTGTCTTTTTCAGTGACCTTTTGACTTACAGTCATCTGCATTCTTTTCATGCTTTATTTCATTTTCTTTTACTGGAGAGCACTTTGGAATGTTTGTCATGAAAAGAGCTACATAAATATTAATGTATTGATAGTGTTATGGTTTTTCAAGCCTATTTTTCATTTCACGGGTTTTAAGAGCTACAAAATTTACTGACTATACAGAAAATATAGTATAATGGACTTTCTGAAATGTCCTGAATGAGATAAAATATATGAATTATTTATCCCATGGAAGTCAATGTTGTCTAGCTTATAGACAAAATTTTCTATGCCAATCTGAGATTTTTTTTCTTTTTTTTTTTTTTTACTGTGTAAAGTTTGTGATGAATATACTTTATGCCTCTGGTTTGTAAGTAAGCATATGTTCCTAATTACATCCCAAAAATAGTGATATGAATTCATTTTATGTGAACAGTGTTGTCATCATGATGCACTCTGAACCTCCAAAAACTACAGGGAACATGGAAGAAGACATTCATATGGGACTAGGCTACAGGCTGTGCTAGCAGACACCCTCCACCATAGAAGGGCAGCTTCAGACTCTGAATGAGCCGAGGGGAGCATGCATTAGGGATGTCTTGACTCAGTTTATTCCCCACTATTTTTTTTTCCATGACCTGCTGATTCCCTGTCTTCTTCTTTTTTTTTTTTTCAGTGGATATTTTGCCATCTGGGCTCAACAGCTAAGTTATAAGCTGTGAGGCTCATTTATCACACCATGGGAGGGAAGCCGTCAGAATCCGTAAATCTGCAGCAGAGCATCTAACACAGACTAATGAAAACAAATGGAGCTCGAGGTAAAGGCTACTCTCAAATCTTAACTCATCCAGCTGTTTCCAAAATCATGAATGTTTAAGCTCCCTGAATCTTAGATAGCTTTTATAGTCTAGTGGCTAGATTCAACTGAACCAGATGGAGAATGCATCAAGCCTGGACTGTTGCCCTTTCTTCTGATTTGCATCAGTTGTCAAGTTAGTATGAGTTGAGATAAGTTTTCCTATTAAAAAAAAACCCTGTAAATGTTAATGTTCCATGCTGAAAAAAGGTCTGGAAGGTGTTGAATGACTTTTTTTTTCCACTGGTTCAGCTGTAGTCAATTATATCCACCTTCTCATAGCTCAGTGTGTTTTGTTTCTTCATCCCAGCTCACTGCCCTACTGCATCATGGAACATCTTTCAGGAATGCTGTCCCCCTACAAGCCCTGGTTTCCCTTCCTTGTGTTTGTATGACTAAGGCATAAGATACTGAGCATGCTCATGCATGCTTATGAAGCTACAGAAGCAACAGAGACATTTATACTATTCTTCCCTATCTACCTTCACTCAAAACCATAGATAATTCTTACTGGAAACCCTCAAACTGGGTAATACTTGACTAAAACTGAAGGTAAACAGGTAAAACTGAAGACAGTCTGCAACTGTATAACCTGCACTATACCATCCATCATCACAGTTTGAATTTGTTGACCTTCAGAGCATAGAGCAAGATTCACCTACTAACTCAAGTGATTGCCAAAGTGATACTGGGATGTGTGTGATTGCAAGTATCTATTTATGTTTTAATCTCTAACCATTCTCTCAGAATTTGTTAGATAAGTGCATTTTAGAAATGAATCAATAAATAAATATCTCAGACTCACTTCAAGGGCAGAATGTATACCTCCCTCTGAATCATGGTTATGGCAGTATTGCATATAACCTAAGACAAATGGCAAGAAGTAGTACGGCAGTGTGGGAAGCCTAAGAAGCAGAACTGTACAATTACTTCTTTACTTTTCTCATTTTTTTAAACTGAAAAATACTACAAGAAAAACGACAAAACTGGAAAACTATGCAGGTATTTTATATATTTAAAATACAGAGCATCTTTACTTTTAAGCTTGCTCAGAGTGATGTAGCTGGGTATTACAATGAACTCTATCTTGTTTTTTTCTACTGTTATGCTGTTCTTCTTGTCATCATGTCCCAAGCCAGAAATCAGTTACAGCCTGGTTTTCAAAGCTTCCTTTTATCATGACAGGATTTTTACTCCCTCTAGCAGAAAAATTGTGCAGCTATTTAAGTTGTTGAACTATTGTGTTCCATGCTTCTTGTCTTAAGGTTATTTATGGGGG
>JAVJGG010000009.1:8669403-8691810 GCA_035590195.1 Aviceda cuculoides
CCAGCACCTCAATGTCTTTCCTGTAGTGAGGGGCCCAAAACTGAACACAGTACTCGAGGTGCAGCCTCACCAGTGCCAAATACAGGGGAACAATCACTTCCCTGCTCCTGCTGGCCACACTATTTCTGATACAGGCTAGGATGCTGTTGGCCTTCTTGGCCACCTGGGCACACTACTGGCTCATTCAGTTGCCTGTCGACCAGCACCCCCAGGTCCTTCTCTGCCGGGCAGCTTTCCAGCCACTCTTCCCCAAGCCCATGGGGTTGTTGTGACCCAAGTGCAGGACCTGGCACTTGGCCTTGTTTAACCGTGTGAAACTGGCCTCAGCCCATTGATCCACCTGTCTAGATCCGTCTGTAGAGCCTTCCTACCCTCCAGCAGACCAACACTCCTGCCCAGCTTGGTGCTGTCTGCAAACTTACTGAGGTCTTAGTTCACATGCGAGAATGCTATCAACTCTAAAGCACCAAAGGCTAGTACCAGCACTTGCAAGGAATTTTGCCCCTACAGACCATCTGAGCAAGCAGCAGACTGTCAAATGTTTCCCTTCAGCCATTAAAAATGGGTTTACTGGCTAATGTTTTACTTTTGCTAGCCTTTCAGGTTTTTCGTGACTGAACTTATCCGTCATCTAATCCTCACAGGTATTGCAAGAAGCATTTAATCGTTGTGTAGCAGTCTTGACTCGTTCTAGTAAACCAGATGATATGTCTGTACAGGTAAGTTCTAGCAACTTTAACTGATGTATCAGCTTCCCAGAAGACTATATAGTTTTGTGTGTGTGTGTATATATATATATATATACATACTATGATAATAAATGTAAGTGTCTGTATATATAATATAAAATATTGATGTAGTATTACATATATTAAAAAATAGGATTTTAAACATGCATTTTCCCTCCACTTGGAACCAATAAAATACTGCTTTTTGTAGGTATGTGGATATATTAGTAAGTGTTACAGTGTAGCAGCTCAGTTTGAGGAATGCAGAGAGAAGATTACAGAAATGCCGAACATCATTAAAGACCTCTGTAGACTACTGTATTATGGCAAGGTAAGAGCTCCTTTCCTTTGCCTAAATAGGTATTTAACTGTTAAATGTTTAGGGGAATGTTCTGCTTTTAAGGGAGATAAGACAATTGCAGAGACTGATCAAACTCTTCTGTAAGATCCCAGCTAATCATTATGGGATACAGAACTCTAATGCCTTGTTCTCAACACTTGTATTTGAATCCATTTAGTGGACTTAAAATGTAATCACTATAGATTCAGCTACTTCTGCCTTTTAACTGACATGTCTAGCTGGTTGGTTTGCTGTACTAAATCAGCAGATAAAAGTACTAAGGCTAGATCCTACGTAAGCAGATAGACTCCTAAATCAGCATAAACTCTGGGAAAAGTATTCAAGTTTTGTGGCCATTTAGCTCTTTAGAAGTTGTTATATAAATACTGAATTCTGTCTGATTTAAGAAAGGAAAGCTTGTCTGGAAATTTTCATATGGGGTATGTGAAAACATAAAACCAGTAACTGACCATAGATGCTTGTGTGTTCTTTAGTCCCTGCAGAACACATGTATTGCCATAGAAAGCTCACCTGGGAATCTCTACCACCTTCTTGAATTGTTTTTCCACTCGTTCATCAATGCTCCTTTCTAATCATATAAAATAACTATTCAAGTAATCTTCCTTTAAAGGATGCTGACTACTCAGTTTTTTGGCTACGAGACACTTAACTTCAACTGCAGGTGTTGTTCTGTCTACTTCAGTTTTAATCTCTGTGCTACTTAGTACTCTGGAATTAGCAAGTTTTGGCTTTACATCTTTGGTAAGGAAGACAGTTGGCTTTCTTTGGTCACAAGTACTAAAGCAAACTTTTTTTCCTCCCTCAGAATATACCACGAGTAGCTTCTTTGGGAGTAGAGTGTGTTAGCTCCTTTGCCTTAGATTACTGGCTACAAACACACTTGTTCCAAGCTGGAGTTCTCTGGTACTTACTGGGTTACCTCTTCAGCTATGACTATACACTAGAAGAGAGCGGTATTCAGAAAAGTGAAGATTCAAATCACCAGGTAATGTTAACAAGGTGCATGCTTTCAAACACCAAAGGCTGTTGCTTGCCATCTCTTATTAACAAAATAACTGTATTCAAATACTTGTTACAATCATTGAATTACATGAATAATAATGTTAACAGAGCAGTTTTGGGAGGGGATTTTTGTGTAGTAGTGTAAATATTGTTGTTTGGAATTTGGTATTTCTTTTTCAGAGTAGCTCATGTTTTTGAGCTCAAATGTTAAAGCTGCCAAACCCTGTAGTTTCTGGTAGATTTAATGCAAGAGATTTTTTTTATCTACAGTGAACAGTAAAAAAAAGTAAATTTATGCTAGCGGAATAAAAAAGTCTTTTTTCTCTTGAGGCTCAACTGAAGGGATTGTCTAGTGATATCAGGAACTTATCTGAAATGCCTACTTTAGGGTAATATTGTCCCTTTGCCTCACAGCTATGTAAGTGGCTTCACACTTCTATTTCCTTAAATGGTGACCCTCTAAGTATGGCATTTCTTCCTCAGCTACTGGATGAGATGAGCTTTGAACAGTCTATTGTAGTTATTAACTCTTGTATCACTGTCGTAAAAAGCATATGCTGATATTTGACTGTGCTAGCAGGAACTGTTGTCTAGTCAGAAGCTATTACACTAAACAGCTTCTGTAGCTTTCAGCTCACCTTGATGCCTTAGTTTTTCCTACTTACCAGTGCTCATGTCTAACTGTACTTATTAAGCCCACAACATAGTGATTATATTGTGCTGTTCCACATCACCTAGTGTTTTGTTGGACATCAATACATAATTAGTGATGCAGATCAATAGAGAATACTAATTCTGTTTGTTGTGGTGCAGTAGTGTTGGACAACTCTTTCTGGCTATTCTGATACTTCTTCAGTAACCTGTAGGTCTTTTTATAACTGTGTTTGTATTTTTCAGGAGGTAGCAAATAGCCTTGCAAAGCTCAGTCTCCTGGCCTTGAGTCGCCTTGGAGGATATCTCTCTGAAGAACAAGCTACGCCTGAAAACCCAACAATCAGGAAAAGCTTGGCTGGAATGTTGACACCCTATATTGCAAGGAAACTTGCTGTGGTCAGTCCTACTGAGGTAAGCAAGCATCTGTTGGCCGAAACTCTCTAGTGATTTATGGAAGGAGTACCTGGTCACTTCTAAAACCTTGGACTCTCTTAGACCAATCCGATACAGAGAACAGCAGTGTGATTTTTCTTTGCAGTTGGAGTAACTGCAAGGAAAAGAAGCTGTTTTAGCCTCAAACACTATGGACAGGAACAGTACCCTATAGAATAATATTTGAAAAACAAATATAGGAGCCAAGAAGTTAACTGTTGAAGGCTCAAGGATATAATGATAATGGAGAGCAAAGGCTAAACTGCTCTCTTCAAAAGAGGTGCCAAGGAAGTCAACTACAAAAAGATACTGCAGGTAGTTGCTGTTCACTGTCAAAAATAGATGGAGAATCTGAAGTAAGTCAGGCTCGAAGCAGAATAAATAAAAAATTAAAAAGTAGATTGTACTGTACCAAATAACTTACACATACTCTTTTTCCGGTATGTGGGAAACTTGACACTTTAAACTTGCTCGTGAAATTGGTCTAGCTACTAATGAGCTTGGATTAACTAATATAGTGAAGTATGCTGATTACTGTGCATAATGATCCCAAAATGTTGTAAACATGTTGGATCATGTAAATTCCTTATTTCTTAGACTCTGAAGATGCTGAACAGTAACACAGAGAACCCCTACTTGATCTGGAACAATGGGACAAGAGCTGAGTTACTAGAGTTTTTAGAATCTCAACAAGAAAGCATGGTTAAGAGAGTAAGATACTCTTTACTTTAAATCCCATTACTATTTTTTTAAACTGTTTTGTATTTTGGTATATCTACTTGTATTAACTACACCACTGCATTACAAGTATCTGTTGTTGTCTACTCCTAAGTTACTTCCTTCATTCAGTAGTCTTAAAAAGAAAAAAAAAAACCTAAGAGTTTTTGGGTTTTTTTTAGTTCTTGTAATGTTTCAGTATGTCTTGAGCTTCTGACTTTTGCTAAAGCTTTAAGTTTTCTGTTCAAGTATTGTCTATTTCATTATCGGGTTATAGATTTACACTTTCTACAAGATTATTTTCTGTCTGAGCTTGTGCTGCTTATCTCTGCTTAAAGGGTGACTGTGACAAGAGCTATGGATCTGACTTTGTCTTCAGTGACCATGCAAAGGAACTTATTGTGGGAGAGATTTTTGTTAGAGTCTACAATGAGGTCCCTACCTTCCAACTAGAGGTGAGATGTAGCTAAAACCTTCCTGTTGAAACTAGCATTTGGAATGTTACTTCTTCCTCTTTTTCTGTCAGTGCAAATAGAATGGAGAAAATACAAAGATCTTACAGAAGCTTCCTTCAGCATAATCAGGATGTTATGGCATATCTTTCTATTGGAGCAGAATAAATTAAAAAGGACAGTGAGTTTGTCATAAGATGTGCTGCTTCAGATGTCTTAATGCCTCTTCTCTACAAGCTTGCACTGCAGATGCTCAGGTTGATTCAGTAATTCCAGGAGGTAGCGATTCTGCCTAGTGGCTTTGCTGTCCATCTATATATATGGACAAACATAAACCTCAAGAGTGCTGTTGAAGTAGTGGCAGCTTCATAAAGGTATGTTTAGATATAAATAGGGTTAATGTGCTCTGGATGTTATAGTGATCACAGTAGAAAAGTGTTTCCTGTCTGCCTGGCTGGAAGAAAGGTGTATGTGAAATATAGGAAAAGTTATTTGGATATGCTTTCTTCTAGCATGAATACCATTGCATCACACAGCTAAAAATAACTCTCATCTCTAATTTAAAGCTTCCTAAAGCATTTGCTGCAAGCCTCTTGGATTACATAGGCTCACAAGCACAGTACCTTCATACGCTAATGGCAATAACACAGACTGGGAAAGTAGAGTCCAATCAACATGGAGATCGGTTACGGAGAGTTGAAATGGCCCTGGAGGCTCTGAGAAACGTGATAAAACACAACCCAGGTAGGCTTAAAACTGAACTTCCCTGATAGGCTTTCTTGTGGACAACCTTAAAAAATGTGGACCTCTGTAGTCTTTTATCTTCCAGCGAGAAGGAAGCTTGTTTTGCTGGCTAGCAGACTTTGGCATTAAGCCATATAGGCTTGTTTTTTGCTTTTTTCCCGGAGAACATTATCAGTAGATGTATTAAAGTTTTTTGCATGAAATCCAAGCTTTATCTTTTTTTTTTTTTTTTTTCTCTGAAACACTGGATTTTAACTATATTTCTAGCCTGCTGTTGCCAGGAAGACAAACTTGGATGAAACTTTCTGTAATCCTTCAAAGAATCTTCTAGCTAGTAAACACCTAAAAACATGCCAGGGCCTTACTAAAGCAGGAGGAGAAGATGCTCTTGAGAGTGGGCAGCTAATACCAGCAAATATGAGCAGATATCAATGTGCAGACTGGAAAAGACATAGACACATGATTAGGATGTTTTCCTACTGTATTACATATTAGTTCTAAAAGCAACTCATGCTCCTATTGTGGCTTCTAGTAGCAGCTATTTAGGTTGTTCTCAGACTGGATTCTCTGTATTTGGCAGTTGTAAGCCTGAAGGCACCTGTTACTTTTGCACATAGCAACCCTACTCTGAGCTGGGAGAATCAGAATGGCAAGCGTATTTCAAGACAAGTACTGATAATCAATGATAAGAAACTGAACTTGCTTAGTTGTCTTGTAAAAATGCAAGTAACTGGTAGTCCAAGAACTAGCTCAGTTACTTGCTTTAAAGGGAGGAAGTATCCTCTGCTTTTGAAATACTGTTGACCTGAGATTTTGTGCAAGATAGACTAATAGACAGGACTCTTTAATCTTCTAATTCTGTAGTAGGTGCTGTCCTGTAGGAGCTGTTATAACTACTGTGGCAGACTATATACAGACATGTAGTCTTTAAAATCCCTCTGTATAGTGAAATGTGGGCTTGGGATAGCCTTCAGTGAATGCTTTGGCTAACATGAAGAGAATAATTTATTTGGTTTCTTGCAGGTTCTGAGTGTGAATGCATAGGTCACTTTAAGTTGATATTCTCCCTTCTGCGTGTTCACGGAGCTGGCCAGGTGCAGCAGTTGGCTCTGGAGGTAAAAAAACCAAACCAGCCAAACAAACCAAAAAATCAAAACCCCAAACCCCCTTGTCTGGGTGCTCTACATAATCAGCATAAACAAACCTGATTGTGTAACTGTTATTGTAGCACCTAAAAAGTAACAAGATTGGGGTTCCAAGGTGTGAGTTCCTCCTTGGAGGAACCAGTCATAGCTTCTTGCCTGTGTCTTGCTCCCTTCTTCCCTGCGGTTACATGACAATTTGATGGCAGGATTAAACATTAGCTATATTGGCCAGTGAGGTGACTGACTTCGTACACTGCATTTTCTGGAAAATGTCTTAAGAGCTGCAATATAATCAAATGTTGTTTCTTATCTTTTACAGGTAGTGAACATAGTAACAAGTAACCAAGAATGTGTTAATAACATTGCTGAGGCGATGGTTCTTGCTAATTTACTGGCACTCCTGCATTCTTTACCTTCAAGTATGTACCATATAATTCTTAGTCTTGCAAGGCAAAGGGTTTCCAACTTAGAAATCAATTAGAATGCAGCTGGCTAAGCTTACTATTGAGTTTTAGGTTAAAACAGCATTTCAGTGGGAATGATTAAAAAAATGTTCTCTGTAACTGGTTTGTTGTCTGAAATGTGTGAGCTGAAACATGAATTGCGGGTATTAGAACTGTATAGTATTTCATTGACGTGATCCTTATAGGGGATTTAGGTAGTAAACATCTAATTAAGAAGTTATGCTGTACTAGACTGTATGATTGATTTGACATTCCTTAACTAACTGAATTTAGCCAGAAATACCTAGCCTTGCAATTGTCATAAGCTTTATTGCATTTTTGATACAGCTTTCTGTTAAGATCAGTTTAGTTCATCTTTGATTAGTTAATAGTCTATATGGCACAAAGCTTTTAATACTTTTTATTTTGACAGGTCGGCAACTCGTCCTTGAAACTTTGTATGCTTTGACATCTAGCACAAAAATAATTAAAGAGGCCATGGCAAAAGGTACAGTACTACATTGAAAGTGAATGTTTCTGCAACACTGGACTTAAAATACAGTGGCCAAATCTTACTCTTCCCTTTAGAACAATCAGTGTGGAATTGGTGAATTCATACAACTTGTGACCAGAAAAGAAATTGAATGTTTTCCTATCTCTCTGTACAGGTGCTTTAATCTACTTACTAGATATGTTTTGCAACTCAACACATCCACAGGTCCGAGCCCAAACAGCAGAGCTCTTTGCCAAAATGACTGCGGATAAGCTGGTGGGTCCAAAGGTAAGGATCTTAACAGCTCTTGTTGGAACTCTTGTCTTGGTATCACATGCCTCTGTCTAAAGATGGGACAAAACCCGCTCGTCTGTGATTGAAACATTCATGGGAAGAGCAAGCTGGCTCTTTCAAAATAGTTAATTCTTAATCTGTGAGCAGACTTCTAGAAGCAGTTGTATTTATTGTAACTACTATATGTGGTTTGGTTTCCATTTGTAATGACTTTAGCATTAGACACCTAGATTTCAGACCTGTCATTGGCTATCGCTATTTAAAATGATAGCACTGTTTTATTTGGTGGTGGTGTATTCTAGCAGTTGGCATTATAGCACTACCAATGGACTTCCTGGAGTTCTCTCTCTTTCTGTCAGTTTGTCTTATGGTATACTAAATGTCAATTCTGTTCATCCTTTCTAGGTTAGAATTACACTAACAAAATTTTTACCTGGAGTCTTCATGGATGCCATGAGAGACAACCCTGAAGCTGCTGTTCATATCTTCGAGGGATCTCATGAAAATCCTGAGTTAATTTGGAATGACAACTCCAGGGAGAGAGTATCAACAACAGTTCGAGAAATGATGCTTGAGTATGTGGAGACCTACTGACTAAGGATTTCCTTAATTGAGACACTGTTTTAGTGGTAGTAAACCAGAGCTGCTATAGAAGAACTGCCAGACAGAGCTCTGCCTGTAAATAGTAGAATTCTTGCAAGCCAGACTTCAGTGCAAAGAAACTTGTTCACTGTTTATATATTGTACCTGTAATTCAGTGATGCTAAGTGTGGTTTGTGCGCAATCCAGGTATTTGCTCACTGCTGTAAGATTTGGGAGGGGGTTACAATGAGGAGAAAATGGGGTTTAAAACTGGAACTACTTCACAATGATGGAGGGAGACTGAGGTGTCAAGTAGGGAAGATGACTGCTTCTTTTACTGCTTGTTAAACTTATTTTCTTTTTAAAGGCACTTTAAACTTCAGAGGGACAACCCTGACACTAACTGGAAGGTAAAGTATACTGTTTCTGCTTTGAGTGCCTCCAGGGAGACTCTAAGCCAGCTGATAATATATGCATGTATGTAACTCTGACAGGCTTTCCTCTAAGTACCAACAGGAACTCACTGCTGTGCTAACATAACTGTTTTAATGTTGAATTGATGCTTTTGTTACTTCTTGCACCTTGAAAGTGGACACTTTATTGGCAGTGGTTTTGCCAGTAGTATTCTGAATTTTCTGATAGTTCAGGTTATTCTAAAACTTGCCAGAAGCCAGCAACAGAGGACAATACTGGTTTGCTGGAAAAAGTCCTGTTACCATGTAGCTGTAGTAAACCTGCTCTTGGGGAATGTTCAGGAATGTTAGTAAGCCACTGAGTCTCAAAAATTATTGACCTGAGCCATTCCATCTCATCAGGTCAGTTGGTGAGATGTTTCAGCCTGTAGCCTTTCCCAATATCTGTGAAAGGTCAGGCATGGCTTCCTTCCATGACTAGCTGTCTAGTTCAACATTAAAACAGCTTCTAAACACATGTAGGATGGCTGTTTTGATGCAGGTGGAAACTGGAAATTTCCCAAGGTTGATGGGGAGAAGCCTTCCCCTGGTGTGTGCAAGAAAGGAAGGAAAGGGCTGTTTTATCAGCCTTGTTGCTGGTACTTCTCTTGAACTGGTGTTTACCACTAGTGTAGCTGTAGACTTGGTTACTTGTGTTCTTTGAAAGACAAGTCCACTGTAGTAGTACTGCCTGCACTGTTCTTTCCAATCTCACTTCTTCAAGTTGAAGTGTTTATTGGTCTTACACAGCTCTGTTTTGGAGAATACAGTTAGTTCAGTGACCCTTACCACCTAGAGTCATGATGTTAGAGAAACAATTGCAGCTCTCAAATACCCTTGTTAATAACTCCTCCTACTTTACAATTCAACAGCTGCCTGAAGACTTTGCTGTGGTGTATGGTGAGGCAGAAGGTGAACTTTCAGTGGGGGGAGTCTTCCTAAGGATTTTTATTGCCCAGCCAGCCTGGGTTTTACGGAAACCAAGAGAATTTCTCATTGCACTGTTGGAAAAGTTTACTGAACTACTGGAGAAAAATAACCCCCATGTAAGATGATTTTTATGATTCTGATCTTTGTTTAGCAGTCTTTAGCTACTAGTCTTTTAGTCTCTGATTAACTTAGATTCTGACATTTTTTTCCTAACATGAATGGTATTTTTTTTGTCTGCTTTCTGACTCCCTGCAAAAGCATGTAGGTATGTTTAGGCAACTTCTGAACATAAGTCAGTGCTTTTAAAGTCCCTAAAGCCACAGAACTAGCTTCAGTAAGTCTTAGAGGCTTATTTTGTGGTAGAGATAAGGCTTAACAAATGACCTATCTTTAATTATTCCATGATTGACCAACCGAAGAAAATGGCACTTGTTCTACACTGTCTAAACATTTTCAGCTCTTGACACTTCTAGTGTCCTGCAACACTAACTTCCCACTCTGGTGTAAATTGTGACCTATACAAGGCTGCCACCTAACAATTAGTGTAATGCAGTAGAACTAACGTGTTACAGTTTGAATGAGAATGATGTTCAAGTCAGTAACTTAATGATATTACTAAAAACTGAATTTTAAACAGTGTTTGGACAGATTCTGAGTTAGAAGTGGCAGGGAGGGAACTAACTTGCACAGTAAAACAGACATCTGTAATAAAGATGTGATAGCATCATATAGGCATGCAGAATACAGCAAGTGTGGTGAGTGCTGCTGCATGGACTGCAGAACCGTTTAAGGCATTCAGGTGGTCATCCTAAACATCCATGCTATCCTGCTTCTACTGTGCAAGTCGGCACATGTGTTGCTGTGCATGCAGAGGCTGCAGCCAGACACTGGCTTCTCTAGATAGTGGAAATAGTGCTTAGAAATTTCTGTGATCTGTGCTCATGAATCTAGTAAATGTCTGCCACTGTTGGAGCTGATCACATTCTTCTAAACTTCCTAACAATTTCAAAGCAAAGTGACATGATAAAAGCATTAGGGAAAAAGTCTTTAATGCAGATTCAATCATATGTGATTCATAAGGCCTTGCTGAGTTATACTTTCTGTTGGTTTTTGGTTTTCTGCAGGGGGAAACTTTAGAAACCATTACCACAGCAACTGTGTGCCTGTTCAGTGCCCAGCCTCAGCTAGCTGATCAAGTTCCTCCGCTTGGTCATCTTCACAAGATCATCCAAGCTATGAATCACAAGAACAATGCCGTTCCTAAAAGTGCCATTCGTGTCATGCACATACTGTCTGACAATGAGGTACTGAATCACTTAAGCGCTCAAGGGGAGAAAAAAGCATAACTGGAGTTATTTGTATTGTTTAGCATTGTTCCTAGAAGGGCATTATTCTAACTATAAATACTGTGTACCAGATGAGCAGGGACTTATAGCTAATGAATGGGGAATTGATAAGATGCTGAGAAGTTTATGGTCTTGGCTGACCATATCTGCCATAACCATCAAGCTTAGCATAAAGTACTCTGGATGTTTCTGTCTCTCTAGCTTTGTGTTCGAGCAATGGCATCACTAGAGACCATTAGCCCTCTCATGAATGGAATGAAAAAGAGATCGGATATAGTTGGTGTAGCCTGTGAAGCACTTAATCGAATGTTTCAGAAGGAACAAAATGACTTAGTAGCCCAAGTAAGTAGCATATTCTCAGACTGTAAAAACATGGTATTTTTATATTTGGGTATCTAAATTCTGTATAAGAACAGAGGTACTGTTCAACTTAAGTGTCCAGGAGGCTTCCCAGCAGCCGTCGAACTAATGTGCTTTTCATTTTGGAGAAGTCAGCAGTTGGTCCTTTATCCAAAATGCAGACCCATTCAAGGATATTACCTGACTACTGAAGCTTAATGCATATGATAGTGTTGGCTTCTGTCTGCTGAGAAAGTGTAACAGGAATTCCAGCTGATTCACCTGAGTTTACACCTAGACAGAGCAGAACTGCTGAACAGTATCTTTGTGGTCTCTTGTATGTACTTATGTAGCTCAGGAAAAATTGGCTAGCCTAAACATACTCTGTAATAGCTGTTTGTACTTTCAGTTCACACTAATGCTAGTAATGTAAAACATCTGTATGGAACTTCCTGGTCCATCTTAAGACAACTCATTTGGGTATGTTTGCAGGCTTTGAAGGCAGATTTGGTCTCTTACCTTCTAAAGCTGCTTGAAGGTATTGGTCTTGAGAACCTGGAAAGCCCATCTGCAACAAAAGCTCAGATTGTTAAAACTCTGAAATCCATGTCTCGCAGCCTGCAGTATGGAGAACAGGCAAGTACTGACAAGTCCTTAACTGGGCTTTGTACACTTGGAAGGTCAAACTCTGAACATCCCCCGTTTAATCTTACAGCTGCATCATTCCACCTAAAAAGTTAACATCACGTAACAACAAAATCATTATGGGTTGGAATGTCTACGTCTCTTTCTTGTGGAGAAGTCATTGGTTCAATGCATGTGAAGAGCACTAATAAAAAAGGCAAATCCCAAGTGCTGAAATGTTCTATAAGCTAGTAGGTTTCTACTGACAACTCTTCAGAACTTGTGTTAGAAATGTAAATTGCTTTGTTTCCTGGATAAATACTGTTGTAGACAACTGCAGCAGTGTTATGGATGTATATTCAAGTTGGTAAAACTTGTCCCAGTAAACATGCTAGTTCTTGGTGCCTTTCTCTTACTCTTGCGTTGAAAGCTTTCTCGGGGGGAGGCAAACTGGGGACAGGTCTTTTCTCCAAGCTGGCCCTGTCTTGCTATAGTACAGGAAAAGTCCTGTTCTACCTAAGTGCTAGATGCATGGCAAGTGGCTGCTTGCAGGATTGCTCTTCCTTGTCACCGAACTGGGGAATGAGGGAGAAAGTCAAGCTACTAAATGACTTCTTTATGAGCCTTCTGCATTGTGTTCAGCTGCACAATTCAAATGGAAAAGCAAGTTGCTACAGTCTCCTTGGAAGTGTGTGATTGATTCTGTATCACAGCCTAAACTACTTCCATGCTATGTGGTAATACCTTCAGAATGGTTTTGTTCTAGAGAATTAGTTTGGTCCCCTAGAACATTACAAATGTCACTTGCTCACTGTGTTAATCTCTTCAAATACTGTAGGTAAATGAAATCTTGTCCCGTTCTTCTGTGTGGAGTGCCTTCAAGGATCAGAAACATGACTTGTTCATTTCTGAGACACAAACAGCAGGATACCTCACAGGTTAGCAACCCTTTCCTGTTTATGTTCTGATTCATACTGAACTGTTTACTTGATTGTCAGACTTGACTCTGGAGATACTGTTTATCCTCAAGATCTAGTGTGCCATCATGTGGCCTGAACATTCAATACTGTAAAAATACCGTAAGTTTTAAAAATACTTAACAAAAGCTAAACTTTTTTTGCTTGAGAATGTATTTCTCTGGATAGTCTTTGCTGTACCTACTTCTAAAATATCAGAGCAATGGAATCTGGACACTGGCAAGTCTTGCCAGTGCCCTGTAGTGATAAAGCAGAGATGTACTCGGAACTAATGAATGACAGGAACTTCCCATGCTTTCTCAGGATCAGTCTACTTTAGTTTTCAAACAGATTGTTTTCCAAGGTTGGGGGAAGGAGTAAACTTTCTTCAAAATCACTTAGACTGTCTGTATTAATTGTGCCATGTGAATTATGCTGCTTTAGTGTTCAGCATGTAGTTATATTGGAACAGTTTGAGTGTTAATAGCTTGGAGCGTGAGGCCGTGTTCCAGTGAGGCTGTGTGTGCTGGCAGGGCTCTTTTTGGGTGGGAACGGCCTCATGCCTATACTTGGAGCTTGTGGCATATACTTGAATGCACTTGTGGTGCACCCTGGGTGAGTCCCCTGGTGGTGCCACCAAGACTGAAATGCACCCTGGGGTGCCACCTTAGTTCCAGTGGCAGTGTAGAAGAGCATTCTAGCTGTGCATGCTCTGCTGTGTGCGCAGAAAGGATAGCAACTGATGCAAACTTTGCTGGTAATGGCATGGTGAGGACATAATCCTTGAACAGTATGTCATAGAAAATCAAATTCTGTTTTTTCCTGCAGTTGCATGCAGCTCTTGCTAGACACATCTTTAATGACTAAGTTCTGCTGTATCACGGTCCAAAACTTCGCTATCACAGTTTACATGCTGTATCTGAAAATACTTTATGTAATGACACTGTAGCAAACTTAGCCTAAAGCAATACCTGATGCAGACTTCTGACTCCTCAGTAGCCATCAGCTGAATAATCATTTGGTCTTAAAAGTTTAGCCTCCCAGGTAAGGTTTTAAAGTCCTTTGTGACAAGTCGATATGAGCACTTGTGTGTGCTGCATGGAACTTTCTTATCTAACCCAATACAGGAATCTTGGTAAAGCTTTTGAGCATAACTGAATTAATGAGGTATAAATCAGATGGCTATATAGACAGGAAAGTTTTTCTTGCAAGATACTAGCATGTATTTTGAGAAAATGAAGAGCCTTTCAAGTCAGGAATTAGACATTCTAGAAGCAGATGCTTAATATTTTGAGAGTAGGTATATTGCGACATTTGATGCATTTTTCCACGCAGGAAAGACTTAGGGCTTTAGCTCCGAACAGGAGTTTTCTGTTTATTGCACCATTTAATACCACTTTGATAAAGAACGCTTGAACACTTGATTCACTTGGTACTGAATTTCCTCAGTATTTTATAAATACTATAAATTAAGAATATGAAGTAAATGCTGACTGATTACTGGCTAAGAACTGAAACCATACCAGACATTCTCAGGCTTGAGACTGGGGGCAATACAGCTATCCAATTGCCTTAAGGCCTGTGCTGCATTTAAATTGCCTAATGTTTAAGTGCTTGCAAATGTAGACTGAAGATGCTGTACAAATGCGTAGTATAGATGGAAACCAAACTACAAGCTTTATTTTTAACCTGCCTTATCTTGTGTTCTGCCTTATGTCTTGCTTTAAATTGCTTTGCTGTTTGCACTTCCCTTGAAACTTCCCTTGCTTATTTCTCTTCCCTCAGGTGTCTCTTCTCCTTCCCTTCTAACTGGCAGCAGTCCCCTTCACCTGAGAAGTGGGCTTTAGATCTGCTCTGCCAGGCAGCTTGCTAACTTCTGTGTAGCTCTCTAAAGCAGGTAGATACCACCTTGCAAAATGCACACTCCACTTGCTGCATTCCAAGTAATAGATGCATGTCACAGAATTGTAACAAATGTGTGGTCCCAAACTGCAACACACCGATAAACTTGCCACCTTCAAGTGCACAGGAGCAGAAAACTGATTACTTCAGTGGCCGATACTTGCTGGTACTACAGATGAACTAAACTTCTGAAGTATGTTAGGAATTCTCCACCATGGAAAAGTTTGAGGGGCAAGAGAACCAGCGGAATTCTTGCACTAGGACATGTAAAAGTGGGTCAGGCTCTTGGCAGGTGCCACCAATGGGCTGGCAAAGAGAAGCCCTCTTCTGAAGCCAGAGAGTGGTTTTGGAGGGTTTTGTTGTTTGTTTGGGGTTTTTTTGGTCGTTTTGGTTTGGGTTTTTTACAGCAAAGGCACTGCTTGCTTTGCTTTCTTGCTTGCACTAGTAGTGTAGGACTTTGGAAGGAGAGAAACCATGTGCTGTAGTGAGAAGGGAGGGTGGGGCATGAAAGGATAGTAAATTTGGGACAACTTGGTGAGGATGACTTAAGGGGGGAGAGTAAAGGACCCAGCAGAACTCACCATGTTGAAGTTCAGCAGCATAGGCTGTGAAAGTCTAATCCCAAGTTGATGCTGTATTGATGCAGGAATGTGTTGCGGGTTGGCAGTCTTCTGCAGTCATTAATCTGGCAAGAGTTGCTGTTGCAACGCCTCGTGCTGCAACATGAGTTTTTAGTGCATTTGTTTAAAGTTTCTGTATGACTAAATTTTAAACTCCAAGCTTTGAGGGAGAGGTGCTTTGTCTGCAGTGCAAAACCAACTGCCCCTACAGTAATCGACTTGGAGATTTATTAATGGTAAGGAGTTCTGCATCTCCAGTACAGAGTTTGTATATCCTGCAGGTGCTGTTACTTTCTCTCACTGAAGGCCTAAAGAGCTGCCTAGACCAAGTGTAAGACAGTTCTACTTGTTCATGGGGCAGCCCACTGAACTTCCTTTAAATGTGCAGCTGGGAAAGCACTGAAAGCATCAATGTGGAGCCCAGCAGTGGAATGCATGCCTGAGCTCACTTCACTTCTGTAACAGGTCCTTGCCTTAGCAGATGCAGGCCACCCCCTCTTCACTGCCACTTCCGTGGTGGAAGGTGACATGGATAATGCTGGTGGTTGGGGTTCTTTAACTTGGCACACCAGAATAAAAAGTGATGAGCAAGTCTGAGAACGGCCTCCACAAGCTATTCCACTTAGTGGACTAAGATGCCTTAATTCCTAGCATTCCTAGATTCCAAAATGTAAACAAAAAACTCTTCAGTGTTCTTATTTAAGGTGTCTGCTTGACTTAGGTGATGTATTTGAGTGTTACCAGAGGGAACAAAAGCTGTTCAATAGTTCTTTAGAATCAAACCTCATCACCAATGTTCTGTTTTCTTCCCAAAAGGCCCTGGAGTTGCTGGTTACCTTACTGCAGGGACAACATCATCTGTAATGCCCAATGTACCACCCCCGGTAGACAATGAAGTAGGAGATGTCAGCTAAGGACTGGAAATCCTTGTGGAAGAAAGACAAAGGCAGACTGGCCAGTGATGAGGAACAGCACTTTCCTCCAACACATTGAAGTGAACTTACTGCCTTTCCAAGTGTTTAATGACAGTGTTATTCCTTTCTCTATGACTGTTGGGGTTTGGGGTTTTTTTTGTTGGTTTTTGTTGTTGTTGTTGTTTTGGTTTTCTTTTTTTAGGAAAAAGTCAGAGATTCTAACTATCACACTGTAACACAAGAAAGCACTCTGTGGATCAGCTGAAATGGGTACACAAGAATTTTTTCTTGTTGTATGTAAGCACATTTTGTTCCTTTGTATTTGTTTACAAGACTGTGAATCAAACTTTCCTAGTTTTTATATTTTATGAATTAGAATGACTGGAGTTGAGCTACAGTCTAGAGGAATTGGTCTAAAATCACTTTGACCTCACCAGCCCCCGCTAAAAGGGCATCCCTTCTTTTCCCAGTCTATGTTGATCGCTCCTGTTGAACATGACTTGCAGAGGGTTGGTCCCTGCACCAGTTCACTGATGTCCTTAATCATTAACATTATCTTCCTGAGATCAAACAGCATTAGACATTCGTATGTATAACTGGCTTGACCAAATTGACAAAGCTTCAGCAAAAAAAACTTAAAAGTTGACACGTTATGTAAGAAATTAGTGTAATTGTGAAATGTTCTATACATTATCCAGTATATAAAAACTTTCTATATTGAGTGTACATTATACAGATCATTCATATGTACATAAAATTTTAAAATAAAGGGAATTAAGAGCCTTGTTAATGAGATAAAGGTGGTATTCTTACCTAGCTGTTTTTGAAAGTGTGGGAAATGAGGGTGGCCGGAGACCTGAATTTGTGTGTGGCTCAGTAGGGCTCCTGGGCATTCCTGCTTGGGAAACATTGGGCTGGTTTTGACAGCCTGGAGCAGAACTCTTAAACCACAGGTAGTGGTACAGTGTAGGTTGTTTTTAATTTGAAATACACTTCAGCCACTGACTTGCTGATGTTCTCAGCTTCTTAAGAAACATTCCTGGCAGGAAGCAAGACTTACTGCTTTCTCAAAAGAGATTATAATCTTCTTTTTAGGTATAATGAAGTGATATGAGGTAAGAAACTTATTTGTAGAAAGCTTCCAGTTCTAGGTACTCTGAAACAGTACCATCCTGAGTGACTTTGGCAGCTTCAGCCGGAACACCCTTCAGGTGAATGCTTGGCTGTAGGCTCCAGGACAGAACTGGCTACAACCTCTCCCTGAAGACTGAGCCAAACGGGGCCTGTTCTCTCCAAGCCTCAACACTGTGTGCTAGGGTGGTTTGTTTGTTCATGCAAAAAGTACACACTTGTATCCTTAGGTTAATTGTTGATCAACCCTGTGTAAGTTAAGTTGAAAAGCAGTTTGTCCTGACTTTATAGCAAGTAGAACTGCTGATGGCACAGTATGCTGTGATCTGCTTGGTCCTCTCGCTGTATGAGCAAGTTCTCTTTGCTGAAGAGGACTGTTACAGAAGCAGAGCTGAGGAACTCTCACCTTTGAGAACTTCAGAGGTGTTTGGTGTAAATGGCAGAGCCTGTTTTGGTAGCAGAGGCAGCCATGAACTGCCCTGTGCCAGTCACCACTGGCTCCCCACTGAGGGAAAGGTGCCACCTATGCTTAGGCATATTTAAGAAAGGGTGGGAGCAGATGGGGCCAGGAGGAGGCTTGTGATGAGGGGGTGCATGAAAGGAGACACAGAAGGACAGATGCAAGGGAAGACAAAAGGGGCAGCTGTAAGGGAAAATGTGATAAGATACACTTGGAGAAACAAAGCAGAGGTGTAAGAAGCAAGGAGCAAACAGCTCCATGCTGACCCCAGCCTCACTTGAGGGGAAGTGGGGGAAGGACTGAATGTTGTTGCCTTAGTGAAAAGGAGGGCAGCTGAGAGCAGGGGAGAGGGCTGGACTGCAGCTGTGCTTTAGAAAGGGAAAAGAAAGGCATTACCTTAAGTGTTTAATTGTTATTTAATAAAAAATTAAAAGTTTATCCTAGCTTGCAATAAACTAAATTGGGAGAAACTGCGGAGTCAAAACTGCTTTGCCTACAATAAAAGGCTAAGAGGGCTTTGGCTCAGAGCAAGTAAAGCACTTCAGACCTGTTAGAAAATAGATTTTATTTAGTGTTACAAAGAACCCGGACAAATTCTGGTATTTACATGGCATGCTGCAAATTTTTAAAAGCAAGTCCCTGATATTAAGTGTAATAATTACAAGTAAAGAGTGAGAGAATATGTATTGCTTCAAGCTAGAATCAAGTTTTTGTATTCATCCAATTTTACCTTAACACTAAATCCTTCCTAAATCTTCCATCTATTTAAGATGGCTTTATGCTGATATTAGATTTTTGCAGTCAGATGCTTTGACCGATCAAGCAGTTCCCACCTTGCAATTGTTGAGAGATGAACTTCATCGGGCCCATCTGCCAGGCGCAAGGTCCGTGTGTAAGCAAACCTGTGTTGGAAGGAGCTGAATTAGGGGTAGATTTCTAATCCTGCCACAGCAACAGGCCAGGCTGGCAGCAGCAGTTCTCAGCACTGTTTTTGCTGTAGCCATCCTTTCAACAATAGTCTCTTTGAAAAGAGCTATCACATAGGAGATGCTGCAGCAAGATCTTCCTGGCAGGAGTGAGATGTGTGGGCTGGAAGTTCAGAAGGCTTGTTTCTTGCCAAGGCCATAAGGGATAAGATTGAGCTTTAGAAACAGATCCTCTGTGCTGCTGGTAAGAACTACTTTAAGTCCAGTGTCAGCTTTGCTTTTGTATTGGAGTTAAACTATTAAAAAATGGCTTTCAAGTTTTATAGCTTAAAGGCACATGGACCATTATTTTGGGCTACCCAAGGTGTGAAACAGCATGTATTGGTGTTATAAAATGATCTTAAAAAAAATGCTTAGAATCTACAGGTAAGTCTCTCTTTACTCACATAGAAGCCAAAGGAAAATCCTGGGAAACTCCAGCTCTGCCACACAGTTGGATTGCACAGTCAATCATTTTCAGGACAGCTCGACGGAGAGCCACTTTGGTCATGGCTACCTGTAGCTAGAATAGAATTTGCATTATCGTAACAGTTTCAAAAACAAGAAAATATTTCTCTCAGTTCTATTGAAGATGGGTATCTCACAGTACTACCCTTCCTCTTTGGATTGGATGAAAGCTCTGCTGTTCCTGGTCCCTGGGTAAGGTAAAAATCTTTCCAGTCACCCAAAACTATCCTCTTGTCTTGAGACAAGTGAGCAATACTTGAACTTCTTTAATTTTTAAATACTTTATCAGATTTATCTATAAGTTTTTAACTGAGACCACTTTCCAGTCTCCAGACAATCTAAAGCACATCTTAAGGATATTTTCAACATGAAGTTAGTTATGCTCTATGATTAGAAGAGTAATGTTTAGCAATGCATTTTAGCTTATATTTCAACTAGTGAATGCACAGGTGTTCCATCCCCCAAGTTCTAGCCTAAGGCTGCCAAAAAACCTTACCTCTTTTCTGTTGCCCAACCTTTCAGGGTAAGCAGTCAAGCCTGTTCTATGCTAAGGCAGCATTCAGCAATCCAGTGGGCAACAACTTCCTGCAGAAACTAAAGCCAACAAGCAGAAGTCAGTTGATGCTTCCTCCTATGCCTAGGAAAACATGCCCTAAGGAAGATGCCCCTAGTCCTCAGCATGGGCAGTCACTTAGAGACACTTGTGCAAATTAAAGCTAGTTTGATGCATCTAATCTGAGGAAAAAAGAAAAACACTGGACTGACAGAAGTATTAAAGATAGAGCAGTTCCTTTTCCTGGCAGGAAAGAGGAAAAGGCAAAAAACTCCTGATTCTGGCACACTTTCATTTACTGGTCAGACCCCCTGTCTGCTAGCCATTTTTATGAAGCCCTTCAATGCCTGCTTTTTACTCCCAGCTACCAGGATTCACAACCCTCTCTGTGTAACATGCCCCAGTACACAAGTTACACATTGGGGTGCACAGGTGGTGCCTGCTGCATCTGTGTTCATGCTGATAATAAATTAGTAGCTCCCTTGATCCAAACAAAGTTATTGTCTTGGCAGCCCTTCCCTGCTCCTCTTAGCTAATTCCACTTTGCAGCTGACATAGCACAGTAGAAAAAATATGTTTGCATGACACTTGTCAGTACAAAAAGTGTTAGGAGTCCAAGCCAGCCTCTGGCACGCAGGTCTGCCTGGACTGCAGATAGTGCAGCCCTGGCTGCTGGAGGAGGCATGAGCAAATGTGCAGCCCTTGCTTCAGCACAAAGTCTGGGGGATCAGCTTAGCTCATGTCAGCAAAGGTGGTGTGAAGCTGGGTGGAGGTGTTCAGACATGCTCCTCTGCTGACAGCTCCCAGGTCGTAACTAGCTGCTGCCATGTGGGTGGTGGTGACAGTCAGCCTGTTACCCCAGGCAGCCAACAGCCTCACCTCTGAGGTTAGGCTGGCTATGGGCTACGCAGCTGTCCTCCAGGTCTTGCCTGTGGCTTCATCAAACATCTGTTTTACTTTAACAAGCTTCTGAGAAATACCCTTATTAATTCTAGGTTACAGTTGTGAATGGAAGTTTGGCAGTGACATGACTGGAAAATTGGTATGTAAGATTATTCCCTCTGGATCTGTACAAACAATTTTCTATAACCTGTGCTAGACACTAATTCAGCTTCCTCTTTCCATTGTCTTTACTCATTTTTTCCAATAACATCATCCTATCTGTTGGATAAGACTGAAGAACACTTGAAATGTGATAGGCCAACAACTAAATGCTGATGGTTCCCATAAAAAGCAGACTTGTCATCTTTTTATGATTCTAGTGAGCTCTCCTCACAAAACAATATTTCAATTCCAGAGCAAGGTAAGGCCGAATAACCCAATATGGCCTTGGTTTGGTCTGTACTTTTGTAAGTAAGTACAAATAATTAATCAGAGAAGTAAAATTTTTAGTCAAATTTAGACCCTTGAGTGTCTCCTGTAACCATGAATGGAGATGTCTAAGTAAAAAATTTGATACACCAAAATGGTGAATTTGGCTTGTAACTACAGAAACATAAGCTGTATGCCTGAAAAAGTACCTGTCCAAACTGACCAGTGAAAGCAGAGAAAAAAGCATGGTGACAACATCTGTATTCAAATCCAGCAAAGGATAGCCAATTCATTGCAAGGAAAAAAAATCCCATAGGTTATAGTGAAAAATGGGAGCCTTGCAGTATGATTTTTTCCTTTGCCCCCCAAGGCATTATGAATAGGAATTCAAGGTTAGGGCACATCTGTTGCAGTATCCATTATCGGAGTCACAAGGTTGTGTGCAGGCACAACAAAGGGTGATAGCTGGAGCCTGTGAATTGAGACAAAGAGGGAATATGCTTACATGGTGATACAGTTTCTTCCTGAAAGTGTCTCTCTGTGCTGCACGCTGGCACAGTATCTGTAAAGTGGTTTCAGCTGCACCAAGGGACCTCATGCAGTGATGAATACGGCCTGGCCCAAGCCAACCTTGAGCAATCTCAAAGCCTGTGCCTTCTCCTGGTTGGGAAGAAAAATAGGCAGATGCAGATTCCTTGATTCCCTCTGGAAATGAGCCATGGATCTGAGCAGAAGTGGTCTCATAGCACTAGAGCTAGAAGCAAGCTTCTTGAAAGTTTATTTTACAGAACTGTTGCTTGTTTACTCCAACTAGCTCTATATTGACACACTATTAATAATACCTACAGCACAAAGCACATTCTAAGACGGTTTCTGAGAGGGTTTGCTTTACCTGATTTAATTTAAATGTTGTTAATCTTACACTAAAAAATAGAATCATTTAGGTTGAGAGAGACCTTCAAGATCGTCGAGTCCAGCCATCAACCATGCCCACTAAACCATGTCCTGAAGTGCCTTGTCTACACACTTTTTGAATACCCACAGGGATGCTAACTCAACCACTTCCCTGGACAGCCTGTTCCAATGTCTGAAAACCCTTTCAGTGAAGAAATTTTTCCTAATATCCAGTCTAAACCTCCCCTGCTGCAACTTGAGGCCATTTCCGCTTGTCCTATTGCTTGATACTTGGGAGGAGAGACCAGCACCCACCTCACTACAGCCTCCTTCCAGGTAGTTGTAGAGAACGATAAGGTCTCCCCTCAAACTCCTCTTCTCCAGACTAAACAGCCCCAGCTCCCTCAGCCACTCCTCGTAAGACTTGTGGTCCAGGCCCTTCACTAGCTTTGTTGCCCTTCTCTGGACACGCTCCAGCACCTCAATGTCTTTCCT
>JAVJGG010000009.1:8697894-8713670 GCA_035590195.1 Aviceda cuculoides
TTTTCTGTTCTATTAAACTGTTCTTATCTCAACCCATGAGTTTTACTTCTTTTCCCGATTTTCTCCCCCATCCCACTTGGGGTGGGGGGGAAGTGAGTGAGCAGCTGCGTGGTGCTTAGTTGCTGGCTGGGGTTAAACCATGACAATACCAAAGGCAGGATAATCTACTACTTGAATGCCCAGAATACCTATGACTCTTGACATGTTGGCTCCTGCCTGCTGGGTTACCTCTCTCAGCTAAATATCAGGGCTCCATGGTGACATTACAGACTTGGCAGCTTCCTAGAAAAGCACTGGTAAACACATGTTCTGGAGTCTTGTACAAGAAGAAACTGGACCGAGTAGGATGGATGGCAGTGTGGTATTGGTTGTTGCAATATGGTGATCTTCTAATGGAGAAAAGGAGACCCCCCCAAGAGCCTGCAGTAATTTCTATCCACTAGCACAATGTATTCCATACTTTTATCTCATCTTCTCCCAATAACACTGCTGGGCATCTGGTAGAGATTATAATGGAGCTGCGAGCAAACTGGCTACAACAGTAAAGACAGACAATGCTGGGGTTCTGCAGCTCATCAGCAAGGGCTACGCAGTGCTGCCACTGAATGGGGCTGCTCGTCATTCCCAGCTAGAGCTCACAGTCTCACATGGTGCCAGTGAGAGCAGCAGCTTTCAACAACATTTAGGAACAGTTCCTTCCTCACCTTCATCCCACTTTTACACAGCCACAAGTGCTTGTTAGTTAAACAAGGTCCATTGTCATTTTGCATTCACTCTTACTTATTAAATAATTTTTGTTATTTTTGAGCCTATACGGCCATACTGAAATCTGGTATTACACGATAGTATTATTTCTTACTCTGATTGGAAGGTTATGTCCTCCCTGCACCTGCAAAGTTAAGAGGAGCTGAAGCTCTGTAATAAACAGCACAAGATTTACATGAACTCCTTCCTACAGCCTGCCCACAGGACCTCTTAGGCACTGGTAACACAACCATCTTTTCTGCAGGCATCACACAGTGATATTTCCCTGGAAGCTTTCTCAGTTCTACCCCAATTATTCTATCTTGTTGGGGACCATACTGAGACAAGGGCCATCCGGAACTGAGATTCACTTATTTTAAAGAGATATAGCTCAGGCCTATAAGCAACAATATGACTTGCAAGAAGCAGACATGCTGGAAGCAACCCAAATGTCTTACCTGCCACTGGGAAGAACACCAGTGAAGTGCTGTGATAACTCAAGATTAAAACATTGCAGAAATATGCACAAATATTGCAGCACTCTTTCTCTAGACTCAAACTCCTCTCCCAACCCATTTTTCTTTCTTGTGAATGCAGATGAAGTGAGAAGCATGTGGATAACATCTGCCCATTACATTCTTTGCTGCCCATTTTGAAAAACCTTTCCTTTCACATATTCCAAAACAGCTGAAGCACAGGCAGATGGCTAATCCATCCATGGCAGGTGTGTCAATTTAGCCAGTGTGCCAAAACACAAAAACTGACCTCTGGTCTGCTCAAAATCTCTCTCTGTTGCTTGGCAGCAATATCGCATTTACTGAAACTCACTAGACTGCTACAGGATACATGATAATTCAAACAAAATAAAAGCTCTGGAAGATCATGGAAGGCTCCTGACACTGCACAAGGTACTCTTGCACAAGAGACCAATTTGAAGCTGTAGAGATTGTGGAAATTTAAGCAAGATCCAGTCATTTTAGGAAATTTTAGAACAGGTAAGTCCATGCCTCAGTGCAGAAATATCAATGTCTGCACCTAAACTGCAGAACTTCTCCACCTTCTCTTTCCTGTAAAAGTATTGAATCATTATAATGCAGAAAGCACACTGCAAGTGGAAGAAACCTCACGGATGGAAAAGCATCTTTCTATTTTTCTTTTACAGTATCTGCCTTGCTTGCACTTTCTGTAGAAATGTTATTAAACACTAACTTGATTTTGTGTCTGACCAGTAACATTCAAGTCCCTGAGAACTCTCCCCCAGGGTGCAGGACTATCTGCTTGTACTCTGGTTGACAATTTACCACTTGCTTTCACGTCTCTTCCCTATCATCTTCCTGGTTTTGTTCAGTATCACATACTGAAAGAGCAACTTCCCCCATCTCACAAAAAGCAAACTCATCTTTCTGTTGTATCCCCTAAAAAGTTTCTTAAAAGGGGGATATAAGGAACCCTTAAAACCTTACATGTGCAGCCATCAAAAGCACAGTAGTGCCCTGAGGAAAGAATATAGTGACTCCATACAGGTAACTCTGCCCCAGACAGACCACCCCCTCTTTCTCTCCTTTTGACCTTTTAAATGTGTGATTTGATAAAAGCCTTTTGATGACGTAAAAAAAAATTTGGACTTTCAGGAATAAAACAACCAACAACACAGTGAAATAATAGGAGAGTCCTGACCTTCCAAAGAACACTCACATTCTTGTTGGAACAGGGAGGAATGTAGGAAATGTACATGTTCAACATGAGAAGAGTTTCCAGGAAAGCAGGATTTTTTTCAGACTTTTTTTTTTTTTAAACTGGCAAGTCAAACTGAAAGTGCAACTGACTTCCAGATGAGGGTGTGGTGCTTGAAGACAAAATGCAATGTCAGACCATTTCAGATCATTTCACTGAAGCATATCTCAATTGCAGTACCTGCTACTAGTGCGCTGACAAAAGAAGGTTAGTTTTGTTTTAATATTTACTGCTCTGTATATTAAGTGTGATATACTTATTTACATAGAGAAGAGCTAGGATTTACTCTTAGATAAGTTGGCTTTATGGAGAGACATCATTTCACTAAGGGACGTGCTCATTTCCAGTCTTAAAATTAGATTTGTTAAGTAGAAGAACAGAATACTGCTTAATTCATTAAAGAAAAAGTCTGTGTGTTTAAACTGGGGATATTAACTTCACTCAACATGTACTCATACAATCCCCTGTCAAGTTTAAACACACAGAAACACTGAATTTGTATCTAAATGGAAGGCTGGAATAATTCTGCAAGAAAACATGCAAAGCTGTCTATTAATATAGCTATTAATATACCTCTCAGAAACAGTACTTGAAAAAACAGCTGAGGTTTTGAACTGTTTGGGTACTTGCGGGCAGTTTTGTATGTGATAAGATTGCTTTCTGTGCATAACATTCTGAGAAGTCTCCAGCTGTAAGATGCAGCGTACCCACTGCAATTTGATTCTGCAAGAAATTCCATGTGCACATAAGGTGGCTGGCTGTGTGGGATGGAGACTAAGCTGAGCCTGTTCCACCACTCTTCAGCAACTGACTCCCATGGGACCGCTCTGCTTTATGTAATGGGCATGTATACGTGCGCCTGAGCAAGAATATTAACTGGAATGACAAATAGGAATAGCTACCTTAGCCAAAACATAGCTGTGTTTTTAAGGGAGAAATACCAACTGTTGCATTTCAGATAACTGTTTCTGTCACGAACTCAGGTCAGCCAAAAGTGTATCAGGCAGCAGAGCATGTTCCTTGTCACAGCCAAACCGCTCTGTGATACACAGACTTCTTAAAGTTTGCACTGAAATGTTTAGTGTTTTGCTTTCAAGCAAACTTGCCAGTGATCCGATTGGATTAAGTGTTCCCAGATGGGTTCTGTAAGGTTTTAGACCACAACAAATCTTTACAGTTTAACATTTAATTTTCTTCTAATCTTGGTTAAGTGCATTAAACTCTCCCTGCAGCAGTTTCTCTTCTACTAAAAAAAAAATTAAAAAAAAAAAAAAAAATTCATTTGCTGCCGATGTCTGAATTTCTCCTCGAAGTACCATAAAGCTGCAAAAGATTGCCCTTGCTGAAAAATCCTGCTAACACAACTTGTGAGGCATAGAATAGACATCCCTTGCTGAAGTAATAAATAGAATTACTTATTTTTCCATTCTGCACACCTTATTTAGGCAACAGTAAATGACAGACTTAAGAGTAATCATTGTTTAAAGCTTAACAGGAAACGTTTTGAAAAAGTTAACAAAATAATACAACAAAGTCGTTAAGGATGAAGCCAAACCAAATAGTTAATTTCTAGCGAACACACTTTTAAAAAAAATTTAGATAGCAGATTCACTGAAGAAAAAAAATCAAATAAAAATAGAAATTATTCATTTCTCTCTATTTAATTGGTCTGCATCCCTGAATATGACACCAGTCAGTAACTTATTTTTCCTGGTAGACAGAATAATAAAAAAAAATTCAAGACAGAGTTAATAATAAGTTTAGCAACCCTTCATTTAAATCTTTGTCTAAAAACCAGAAACGGTATTTGGGAGTTTTTTTCAAGCTTGAAAAAGCCAAATTGTAGCTCTGGGGCAGAATATCAGATAAGAATCTGCTTTCAGTTACATTGTACTCAAATTCTGAAACACTGCAAATGATGAGAAAGGGGGATGTGTTTTTAATTCTCGGCTACTTTTTGCTACTACTGTTAAGAAATCTTAATCCCATTTATTTCAAGAAAACAGGGCACTGCAGGACTGTAGTTTACAACAGAAATAATTTCAGCAAATTGGTAATGAACACAATTCCAGGAAAAGAAAATAGTATAGGACACGACTTGCTTAAGACACAGTCTGACGATAGGAACACTCAAACTTCAGCCCTAAACTGGCAGTGAGAATACAGCTTTAGTGTTTGCGGAGTAAATCTCTCGTGAGATAGTACCTGAAAAAACAGCAGAGTTTGGGTACTTGTGGGCAGTTTTGTATGTGATAAGATTCCTTTCTGTGCATAACACCCTGTGGAGTCTCTAGCTGTAAGATGCAGTGTATGCACAGCAATTTGGTTCTGTAAGAAATTCCACACCGGCAAAAGGCAGCTCGCTCTGTGGGACAGAGACTAAACCAAACCTCTTCCACCACTGTTCAGCAACTGACTCCACTGCTGTGCTTTATGTAATGGGCATGTACACGTGTGCCTGAGAAACAAGCACATTCTCCCTATGATACTCATAACCCAAATTTGCCAAAATTTATGACAGTAGGCACAGAACACTACTGCTTGCCTCTCAGCTAATATTACCTGTTAGTATCCCTTATCCACCCTATTGTAATAGCATTTACAGCCTTCAGCTGTACTCCTTTGCTTCGCAGAGGTTGTAGAGAGGAAAACGTAATTTCAACCCTATAAAGGTACAAATTTATTTTTTAATGGAATACAGTCAAACATAACTGAGTCAGAGCAGGTTAAGCAATGACGGCTCCTCAGCTGAAATGTGGAAACCTGTGAGCTGCACCCCCAAGCATCTCGCAATCTCAAACACTAAGGTTAATGAAAGCATTTCAGCTGAATCCATTTCACTTTGCATTGCACACATGGATGTAGTCAGTTACCCCATTTCATGTGAGAATTTGAGACTGTCTGTTCTGCCTCTATCACTGTCTAGCTCTACTTTGATTATTTACTTACGTATTGTCTATATCCAACTTCTTTAAACTTGAAATGTGTAAGCAACCCCGAGCAAGGGGTTTAGGTTTCAATAGAAATTTTAAAACTTAAACCCAGTATTCTTTCTTTGGTGTTCCCTTCTCCCCCCTTTTTTGGTGTCTTGTAGCTTTGTCATCGGCTGGGATATGAATAACTCAACTGATTACTGGATTGAGGATGAGGAGGATGAGCTCAACTCTGTTATAGATTACACTACATTTGAGCTTCTCTGTGAAAAAAATGACGTGAGAAATTTCAGTAAATTATTCCTCCCTGTGTTCTACGCATTGGCTTTCACTGTTGGAGTCTCTGGCAATTCACTAGTGGTTGCAATTTATGCCTATTGCAAGAAACCAAAGACTAAGACGGATGTGTACATCATGCATCTAGCCATTGCTGATTTGCTCTTGCTCTTTACACTCCCTTTTTGGGCTGCAAATGCAGTGCAGGGATGGGAACTTGGAAACGCCATGTGCAAGCTCACTTCTTCTCTGTACACCATGAATTTCAGCTCTAGTATGCTGTTCCTGGCCTCTATCAGTGTGGATAGATACAGGGCCACTTCTGAATCCCATTGTCATAGAAGAACCGGTAAACACTGCAGTGTTACCTGCATCTGTGTCTGGCTATCTGCCATTTTCCTCAGTATCCCTGAACTGATATTTAATCAAGTCAAGAAACACAACGACAGGAATGAATGCCTTCCTGTATTTCCAATGAACATGGAAACACTCTTAAAAGCAACCATTCAAATCCTGGAAATTATCCTGGAATTTCTGCTTCCTTTCCTAGTAATGCTGGTCTGCTATTCAGCTACTGCTCGAGCAATCTTTAGATCTGCAAATACTAAAAAAACTAGACCTTTCATGGTTCTGCTGGCAGTAGTGGCTACTTTCATTATTACCCAGCTACCATACAACATTGTTAAGTTCTGGCGAGCCATTGATATCATCTACATGCTGATTACTGACTGTGATGCAAGTAAAACCATAGACATCGCACTCCAGGTCACCAAGAGTATAGCTTTGTTTCATACCTGCCTGAACCCTCTTCTCTACACCTTTCTGGGCGCCTCTTTTAAAATGCATATTATGAAAATTGCAAAAAATTATGGATACTGGAGAAGGCAACAACAGAATGGAAGACCTGAAGAAATTTCTATGAATTATGAAGACCATACTGAAGAAACAATTAGTTTCACTATATAGACTCTCCATTACTTTCATTATCTTATATAACCAAGGGAATTATTCACTAATTCTGAGGGTATTGTTTCAGCAGCTGTTTGTCTGCACGTCAACTTTCAGATTAATTTCTGAACCTGCAGACTAGCCAAGACACTACAGTGCAGTTCAAAGTGAACACACTGATCAAAATCAAGCATCAGGCAAGAACTAAATACTGAAATTCCTAGAAACAACTAGATACTTACTAAAAAAACATCCAAACCCAAACCTCCCAAAACGACAACAAAACCCAAACAGCTAAAACTCCCCAAGATTTAAATTTAAAAGGGTCACAGCACTAGGCACTTAAATAGCTGTGTAATGAACAAGCTGCACATGTCTAAACATACAATTAAAACAGGAAAAGAAACCATCAGCAATAAAACAGCAGTACAGGAACTTTTCTACCAAAAGTTAATAACCTTGTGTTATTAACTGTTAATAACCTTCAGCTATTTTGTAAAACTTCAGAGTATCATTCTGTAAATTCTCAGCTATCATTCTGTAAATACACTTGCACCTTGAAATGAGGTATCAGTTCATGGCTGAGAACTTGGTGGGGGAGACATTCTTTATGTGTTTCCACATATGTATAGCAACAACATCATCCACAAAAAACTGTAACTTCTCTCTAACTACCAAAAATAACCTTTCACCTCTCCTCTTCTGTTCACCCTAAACCTCAACAATCCCAGTGCCCTATGGGAGGCACATTCTAGATCTCTGTAAACATCACGTCAAATGTAAATGCCAAAGTAGTGCAGTCAAAGCATTAGCAGAAATGTAAGAAAAAGTTAATCTTCAGATACAGGAACTGGAATTTCTAGTCAGAATTTGTAAAATGAATCACTGCAATAACTGTATCCGCTAAAATATATGGAGATACAATAAAATCAAAGAATACAAAAAGTGCACAGTGGCTGTCATTTATTCATATCCTTATGTTTGTTTTGTGTTAGTAGGTATTGACATCCCTCATCATAGGCATTTATCAACTAGCAAAGGCTAGAAGCCTTGCTTGCTGAATGAGAGAGGTTCTCATTCCAAATGGAGCTCATGGTTGGTGGGATTTATGTTTTTTCCACAGAGAGGTATCAAAGATGTCCCCTGCCACAATGCTGGCGAGGATTCCAGGAAAACAGCAGTTTTCCAGGACTCTCTGTAAGCACTTAAAATATGCTGACATATTTTAACAGCTTTCAGAGTTAAAAAAGTGGTGTTATAGCATACTATCCCTGCCTTCAAACATCCCATGGGCTCTGACAAAATGCATGATCTACCGCTTACGAAGCCAACAAGAATCTCTCATCTTTAGACACTGTTCCTAGTTACACAATTATGAACTGGAAGAAGTTCTAAAAAGACAGACAAGAAACAACAGTAGCATAAACAAGACATAAGGCTCTTCTGTTTGGATGACAAAAGCTTACAGAATTTGTGCCCAGTATTTTGAGAAATACAAGGGTGTGAACGGGTAAGTCAGAAGTGCTTGACAGTGCTTCTACACATACACCATAAATCTGACATGTCTAAGCCATACCGGATTTACTGTAGATGTGCAAAGCACCCATGCAAAGCATGGTAAGAAACTCCAATTCTCCCATGAAGCAAATGACTTCTTGCATGTGTGCTTTATGGCTTGTCTTCACAAATACAGCGAGGTTGCACCCAGAGCGACATTATGACCAGGCTGTCAGGCTTCTGGAATTCCCAAATATCCAAGGTCCTAATGTCCCACTCAGAGTAAAAAGGAAAAAAAAAAAACAAAACACCCCCTCCCAAACAAAAAAAACCCAACCAGGCAGAAAAGGAGACTCTGACTAAGACAGAGCTGCATGTATGTGTTTCTCAAACTTCTTGAAACTGCAGCACCTTTTATGCGTCTATCCTTAGGCAAATCTGACTGTCCTAATTATTTTTATTAGAAACAAGACAAACCAAATCATGATCGCTCACTTATGTTTACTCTCCTTTTTATAGTTCATGTAACTAATTTTACAAATAATATGTGGTGTGTGTGACCTCCTACAAACTTTCCCATTACTTCCTTTGGAAATGCAATGCACAGTTGGGAGACACTCACTCAGAGCAAAGGTAGCAGCCAGCAGTTAAGCGACACTCTTAGGTCAAGAGACAAGATTCCATGCCTCTTTTTGCTGCCAGTTCTGCAGTACTAGAAAAGAGAGAGATCTATCTTCTGATGAGGCTACGTACTGCACCAGCATGTATCAGTAGGTAGCTGCCAAAGGTAGCTAAATGAAATGTTCAAGTTTCACTCCAGTTAGCAACTCAGTTTATTTAGCTGGCTTCCAAACTCCCAGGGAATGATGACTCTCACGTAGCTGTTACATATGTTTAGGTAAAAAAGTAACACTACTACAATTTCAGGAACATTTACCACTTACAGTGCAGTCCATTGATTTTTCTGGAAAGTATAGTATAAGAAAATCACCTGTAACATTCAGTCCAACAGCATCACAGGCTAGTTTAAAAAGCAGCCAAATTTCACTGTTACTACATAGTACACTCAAACCTCACACACAAGCTGCCAAAGACAGCTTCATAAAAACAAAGTTTAAAGGCTACGGCCACAAACGTGTAAGTTACCTGATAGAAAGAGGTAATGTTTAAAGAACAATAGTAGCATTCATTCTGTGAACAAAATTCAGAGGTTCCAAAAAGGGCCCAAAACCCCAGACTGGATTTGAGTCTTGGACTTTGCTTCATAGAACAAAAGGTCAATTCAGCTCTTTCCATTGCTTTACATTCTATTGCCTTTACTCAAGAAGAGACAATTTTCCATCTCAGAAATGGAGCACAAATATTTTTATTAGTTCTTGGAAAGAATTTTAGACTTAGCCGTTCTTATTTAGGGTTTCAATACTTACCACTGCTCCACCACTTCTTGCCATTGATCACATAACTGTTTCCGTCTCGCTCAATGCTGCATTGAATATTGGTGGCATCACTTGAAGCCACATCAGGTTTTGTGCTAAAGAAAAAACCAAAAACCAACCACTGGATTAAATATACAGGTAGTACTACCTCCACAAATATAGGGATCTGGATATACTCTGTTGACAGTAACACTGTTTTGCTCCCAGTAGAAAAGCTGTTTTCAGAACCTCACTCTGCTGGTGGTCACAGGCTTTTCTCTTTTCCAACAACCTGTTATTCATAGCCAGTTTAAACTTCCTTGTTCTTGGGCTCAGACTACCCTTTACAGTCAACAGCCTTCTTCCCCCCCTGATGTTTTCAAATCCTTCCCCCTTCCAATGTACTTACAGATTACAGTCATATCTCTCCTCTGTGTTTTTTACCCCTAGGCTCTTCTCAAGTGAAAATAAAGAGATTTAAACTACTTTTGTGATGGTTTATGAAATAGGTTACACGAACTTGCCAGCAAAAATGTCCTCAATGATTGTTTGGAACAGGGAAGATTCCTCCTCTCTCCTTTCACCCTTAACTTCTTTTATAGGCCATCTTCTTTAAAACAAAAGCACCATTTTCCCTTGAGGAAGATAGTAAAACAGAATTTGCAAAATAAGGGTCCAGCTCTGCAAGGCTGAGTTCCCTCAACTCCTGCTGACACAGGAAGATCAAGATTTTAACATCACATGTTCAAAAGCTACCTGCCTATTTCAAGAGCCAGGCCTTTCAGAGATGCTGAATGCCACAAGCTTTCAAGAGCAAAAATTAATATAATGCTGAGCTACAGACATAAAGCAAGTGCATTGTACGTTTTGCAAGTTATATTCAGGTTATGTCTTAAAACCTCTATCTACAACATACTACAAAATTACACAACTTTACTCACAGTCATCATACTTGTATCTAATTGTAAGTTCCTAGAGAACCCAAAGCACATTACAAAAAAGGGTAAGTTTTATTGTAAACCTTTTTGGTACAATAAGATGCATTTTACTAGTACTAAAAGTAAACTGAAAAATATATGGAAAGCAAATACTAATTATTGCAAACATGAGAAACAGTAACTACCGGGGAAGGGCAGCAAGGGTGCTTCACTTTGCATTCACACCTCATAGATCATTTCATATTCAAACACATTCACAGATACAATGGAAATTTCTTCATTAGTTCATTAACACATAACAACTTGTAGTTTTGTACTTTTTGCATATGCCATGCGAAATTTCTGCCAATTGCCTCTAACTCTCTTGTGGAGAAAAATTTACCTGTCACGCAGAAGCAAGAACTAATCTTCCCTTCTAGGAGAGGCTCCAGCCACTCTTTCTTTTGCTCTTCAGTCCCATACATATGCAGGACCTCCATGTTTCCAGTGTCTGCAAGAAATCAGTAGTCATATTTACTTCTTGAGACACACAACTCGTAAGGCTTAAGACGCCCAACTTTTTAATGCTCTCAGTGTTGTAGTTATGGGTCAGGGTTGCTAACCTGGTGCATGACAGCTGAAAACCTCAGGAGCAAAGAAGCATTTCCCCATCTCTTCAGCTACTAGCGCACAGTCAAGCTGGCTGAGACCACTGACATCTGGGAGAAAAAGGTTCCACAGACCTTCTGCTTTGGCCATTTCCTGTTAAAAGAATCAGAGAAAAACATTATCAATAAAGCTTTAAAAAAAAATTAAATTAAATTCTGGCTTGCTGCCCATTTTCTTCCTTCCTGCCTAACATACTGTCCAATGTATCCAATGCCTTGTTTCAATAGCTATTTTCAATAGGTAGTTTTTGACTTAAAAGTTCAGACATACCCCTCACAGAACTCACTTTTGCTTTTCTCCTCATTCATATCTCTCACCTCCTTTTGCACACTTCCTTCTTCCCTTTCACTGTTCCTCACACTGTTTCCTTCCATGCAGAGTAACTTCTCCAACAGGATACACCAAACATTCTTACGCTCTATGTCATTGTCTGTTTCCTTTACTGCTAGAGTGCTCAAGAATATTTATTATCCCACACCTTCAGTCTCTCAAGCAGTGGTGGTTTCTTCCATTTTTCCTCAGTATTTGCATCTCCAGCATAGTATTTTATTATTTCCTTAGAGAAACAAATAAAAAGATGCTGTTTAAATTAAGAACACATGTGGCGTACACAAGTAATAATAAGGTGTCTTTTCCAGTGCTACACCCCAAGAAACCAATAAAAAAAATATTCAGCACAGGTTTTTATTATGCAGTTGGTTGCATTATAGAATTAAAAATATAACTGAAAATCAAACTGCAATCTGTTCATATTGCAAGAATTTAAATGTGTCATGGAGATGACCCCAATCTGTACCTTATTTCATACAGGGAAATGATTTGGGGTGGTTTAAAGTATGTGATGATGATGGCAGAAGGCCAGTGTTTTCTGATGATACAAGTAACTGCTACCAACAGTAAGCACAAGAGGCATGAACCCAGAAGTAAAACAACAAATAAAAGCCTGCCGTACTGACACTTAAGATTCAGGTTTCCTGTCACAACATTCAGATATATAAGCCAGTTAATCTTCTTTTAACTGAGAGAAAAACTGCAATGAATACATTTTCTTTTCCTGTCAAAATAATTCCTTAACAGATTATGTAAGCAGTCATTCTGAGCACCAGTGACGAGTACTAAGTAAAATTCTGTATTCAGTAATCCTAGTATTTTCACAAGCATGTTTTAGTGACGCACAGCACTTCAAAGCTGGCCCAGAACTACTTTTACAATGAGTAGAAGTAGTGCCCTCTTCCGAAAAAACACACAATAAGACAAATTCCAAAGTAGAATTTACAAGTCCTGATTCACAAACCCTGTTACCAGAAATAACTTACAAGCACAACAGTACTCAGCTGCAAAACTTGCCTTGCATGGCTTGTTTGTAGTTCTCTTTTTTTTTTTTTTTGAAGCAAATACTTTAATTATTGCAAGGCTTCCTTGGACAATCCGAAACTAGACAGAGACAGACTTTTAAGAAACTTTGCATATCAAGAGTTTCTGCTCTCAACCTCCCCCTGCAGATGCATTCACAAATCTTTTAGATTAATAAGCTCTTTACATTTCTGCCTGACTGGAAAAAAAAAAAAAAAAAGGCAAAAAAATATCAAAAAGACAAAAAAAACAATTCTGTAACAAAAGTCATCTGTGCTTTCATGAGGCTAAAAGTTGAACCAACTTTCTAAGCAGAAAATTTCTAATCTCCCTAGGCTAAGAAGTAAAATGCTTCATCTCAGTTTCCCTTCCACTAATTAGGGACTTCTGTGGATATTTCTTGTTATCTGATTTCAAACCTTCATTGGTATTAGATATATTCAGGAATGAGGCTACATTGACACATTATGGAATCCATTTTTTGTCATAAAAATCACACTTTAAAAAAATAAGGCAAGAAACTGAAACATTCAACTTTGTATGGTTAAAACCAGCCGTTTCCATTTTTTAACCAAGCATCTTTCTGTTTAGTACATAAGAGTTCTAGGTTTTTGTTAATGTTGAAGTATTTTGGCAAATACCTTTAAAAAGTAACTCTTTCTACAAAGAGTAGTTCTTAAACTTTAAAAAGTAACTCTTAGCTTTCATTAACAATGCATAAAACATTTTAAATCCGTAGCACATTAATGCAGACTATAATGATTTCTGTTAATATTTTTCAATGTCACAAACATCACTGTATGAAAATACAGCTGTTTGGAAAAAAAACAAAAACCAACCAAACAAACAAAACAAACAGGAGGACATGACTTCTATACATAGTTTTACATTTTTATAAACTCTAGTCATAAAATGTTCATTTATAAATAGGTTTACTAAAAGCTTTTACCTTCTCAGCTGGTTATATGTGCTGCTTCAGGAACTGCTTGACCTTCAGCAAAATTTCTTGGCCTTTCCTACTTTGATGGAACAGCCCTCCAGAGATGCTGTGGTGTGTGCTGCTGAAAGATGACCTAGAAAAGGACATTCGGTGCAATAACTAGTAAACCAGATTTTCCCTCATAATAATATAAGCTGCTTTATACAGGCATTTAAGTGAGTGAAGATGTTGTAAAAGCTTTGCCTTGCCTTTGACCAGTAGTTTAGACTACTCTTAACTTTTTGAGAGCTCTAACCCTCTCTCTGCCAAAGGCTTCACAATCTTAGCAAATTCATGACTGTTCTCTGCAGAAGCATTTCCAATGAGATATCTAGCATACACATCCTAAAACCAAATGAAACGCATATGTTGTATAATTAGGCATTTAAAATTGACTAATAGATTGATTATTTCTTCAACTATCAAAGTAACACTTAAATGCACATATTCTTAAAAGGAAAAAATTAGCAACCAGACAGATTTTACTGGGATATGTTAATTTTGGTTTTGTTCAATTTCTGATATACTGGATATGCTTGGTTGTTGTGGTTTCAGCCCAGACAGCAACAAAGGACCACTGGCTCACTCCTCCCAGTGGGATGAGGAGAAAATAGGAGGAAAAGCTTGTGGATGCAGACAAGGACTGGGAGAAATCATGCACCACTTATGGTCACAGGCAAAAACCAGGCTCAACTTGAGCAAAAAAAACCCAAATCGATTTGATTTATTATTCAATCATTTCAAAACAAGGATAATGAGAAGTAAAAGCAAACCTTAGAACACCTTCCACGCCACCGCTTCCCGGCTCAATTCCACTCCCGGTTTTCTCCCCCCCTGGCAGCACAGGGGGACGGGGAATGGGGGTTGGGGTCCACTCATCCCACCTTGTTTCTGCTGCTCCTTCCTCCTCAGGGGGAGGAGGACTTCTCATTCTTCCCCTGCTCCACCGTGGGGTCCCTCCCATAGGAGACAGTTCTCCACGAACTGCTTCAGCACGAAGTCCCTCCCACGGGCTGCAGTCCCTCACGAACTGTTCCAGTGTGGGTCCTTTCACCTCCTCCCCCCCCTTCTCCTTCACTGACCTCAGGATCTGCATAGGTGTTCCTCTCACATCCCACTCCCCTCCTCTGCTGCAGGTTCCCCTTCTTAAATCTGTTCTCCCAGAAGCACTACCAAGGTCCCTGATGGGCTCGGCCTTGGCCAGCAGTGGGTCTGACTTGGAGCCAGGGCAGCTTCTAGCAGCTTCTCACAGGAGCCTCCCCTGTGGCCAAAAACCCCACCACACAAACCAAAAACAGGGGTGCGCAAGACCCAGCTAAACCAAATTAAAGGCAAATCACAAAAAGTAGTAGAGGAAAAACAAGAAAAAAAGAAGTGTCTGCACTACTGCAAGTGAGCTCAGCCTGCCCCTTAAGCCAACCAACAACAGTACTCACCCGTGATTATAAGTAACTACCCACATACACACTCTTACTCCAAATCAATACGAGGTACCTTATCCCACATTAGGTACGCAGCTCTGATCCTGCAACTCATTAAAATATACTTATGCCCTACAACGGCTGAATATTTAATTAAACTGTTACCTCTGTTAACAATGAATCAAGGAAACCTATTTTCTCCCATAATCACATCTCAAGATTGGTCTCCTATACTCATAAGAAGCTGAGTTCACAACACGCCCTTTTTCATCTGTGGGTGGCACCAACAGTATCCTACCTATCTATCCTGCTACCTACTTTCATGAGAGCTGCAGAAACTTAGAAAGATCTTTGTTTATCTGTAACACAGGATTTAAATTAGCCAGAGACTGTGAAAAGGTAATGACAAAAGTGCCTGCATACTTGAACATCGGTAAGAAAAATCCACAAATCGACTTTTTTTTTGTGAAAACATAAACATTTTTTCATAAAGCCTGCTTTCCTAAGAAGTTCGCTACATCTACCACAATGTATTTTATGTAGCAAGAATTCCATCTTTGAGAGTTATCAGTCATAAGCATCTAAGATACTGCTTCTAAAGGAATAAAATGAAATACAATGGTTCCAGTAATTTTTTAAATATTATTCATATTTTGAACAAGTATTACCAACTACAAATACTCATAATAAAATTATGTGACATTTCAGCAAATGTGAGTGTATTACCTGGGATATTGCTGCCATTTTAAAATATGACAAATCAAGAAAAAAATTAAAGTTGGATAAAGTAGTGCTAACACCCTGGCAGCAGCAGTAAATGGAAACTAGTTCTTCAAATGAAGGAGTTTCTACAAAAAAAAACCCAAAAAATTTTCGAAAACTCAACATTT
>JAVJGG010000009.1:8729232-8746999 GCA_035590195.1 Aviceda cuculoides
GTAAACCATCTAGATACAAAATGCATGTCCAGATTTATTAATGTAAGGGAGTAACTACTGAAATGCAATATAATACAAATGGAAATAAATTTTGTAATGAAATACAAATCACAGAATTTATGATCTCTTTTTAAGAAACTGTAAAATAAACAAACATTTTCAAAACACTATTTAAAATGGAACTTTCAGTGCTAATAAACTGAATCAGTGTTACTACAGTAAAACAATGGGGTACTATGTTTGTTCAGGCTTCCTTGCCACCCTTTTCCCCCTGCAGCTACTCCACTGCATTGGATATGGTTGCCAGCACAAAGCCTTCGAAGTTGGCATCTGCCATGAATGGTATTTTGAGGCACTAAGCATGCAAAAGAAAGGCTTTCTTTCACCACATGAATGCCCAAGAATATTGTAGCAGAGTTCAGGATGACAAAAAAAACAAAAAAAAAACCTACACACACACCCCCCACTTCATCCACGTGGGAGAAATATTTTGCCTGCAAAAAAGAAGTGGAGGCGCATTAAGATACATGATGCATAATGTTCTATTATTTTACTGTTCTAGAACGTAGTAAAGATGGCACAATCCTCCAAAACCATTGCCAGTATTTGAATAGTGAAGTAAAAGAATAAACTGTGCTCGTAAAATAAGGGTGCTAACAATTTAAATACAATAACAAAGGAACTGCATGTTTATGTTATAATGTAACATCAAGGAATGTTGCCCAAATAAGCAGTCACATCACTTTCCATGACCACTTCAATGTTTTTCCTTCCTACGTTCATTATACTTTCCCTACATATAACTGTTCCCAATATGTGATTTGAAATGTTTTAAAAATTTTATTTCAAGTAATGAGTAAGTACTGACCTATTCAGCAGCTCTCTACTTTTAAGTTTCCTGTGTTCCTCTCACATATGTATGGCTGCATGATGAGATGAAATCTTTTCATTAGCCACCTCTGAAAGACCTAACTCCAGGTGTCAAGACAGAGCTCAGATTTCCTCAAAGACATTCAGAGCCTTTTCTATTGACAACCAAAGTCTAGGAGGACACCCTGCTTCTGGCACAGTTATAGTGCTTTTCTCCAGTGCAGGAACAACAACTGCTTCTTCATCAACGTCATTCAATTACTCACAAATTGGCATCTCTCTCAGAAAATAAATATGCCATTTATGTAAGACATATGGCTTCTTCTAGCCTAAGAAGTAATAGCCTCAAGGATGGTCTCAGACACAGCTTCTTCTGTAGAAGTAAATCTTGCCTAACAAGAGATGGAAATGAGCGATGACTTTCTCTTCATCCATGTACACTTCCAATGTACTTACTTTCTCAAATCCCAGCTCACATGTTGAATTAGAGGCCTGCTGAAAAGCTTCCATCTGTTCTTGTTCATCATGTGCATCCCACAATACATCACCAAAAACTTCTTCAGGAGCCATGGACTCTTCCTTATTACCCAAATCCTTGCCTTCTAGTTCTGTCATTTCACACCCCAATAAATCCTAAGTAAAAAGAAAATTACAGGGAGAAAACTCCAACTATAATTCTTAACAGTGCAGGCACTTTTCATGTTCATCTCAATTCCACTGTATATGAGTGCAGCTCTACAAACATCAATATGCTCGTTTCCTCTGAGGCTAGCAGAGAACACAAGTAAATGAGCAATTAGATGAAACCAAGTTAACTCTGAATGCACAGCTCTCAAGACATTGGCTTTAGTCTTCTCAGTGGAAGCAACTCACCACAAGGAAGGATAAGGAGAGAATGGACTACCCAATCTTTCCTTATCCTATGATAAGGATAAAGAGAAATTAAAAGAGAATTTAGCCCACAAAGAGATCCCCTTCCCCTGTTATTTCTGCTTCTGTCCATAAAAGCACTGCTCAGTTTGGGGTTTTATTTTCCACTTGAGATTTCTTTGCTTGCCAGATATTAACGATAAAACAGAAAAAGATCCTCTGAATTACATCTAAGTAGCATATAGTAATCACACTGACATCATTTAAGCTCATAAATAAGTGTAGGAACAGAAAAAGCTGAAATGCATCATGTACTCAACCTGTTTAATTATCTTTTCCACACAAGTATAGATTACATATGCTCCTTCCTCCACACCTCCAATATGGTCAATCACCTGAAAAAGTAAATGGGCAAGCATGAGGCAACTAACAAAAACATTCTGGAACACACTTAAATTCCATTCTGTTGCATTCCTTAGGTGGGATTCATTTTGGCTAAGCTTTTAAAAGTTGGGCATCTAGTTTCAGCTGCTCTCAACAGTTCCCTCTGTAACACGAAAAAAATGGCAACTGATCTATTTTTAGATGGGAAGAATCTCTCTGGATGTACACTTCTTTCTCTTTGGTGGTTACAGAGGGACCTTAGATAAAAAACTTTCCCATTTAAATGGCTAATCACAGGTGAGAAATTCTAGCCTTCTAGCACAGGGATTTTTTTTCAGTGAAAATGCAGTGTCTTCTTTTTCTCCCCTGCTAATGAAAATTTCATGACATTCATAAATTTCAGCTTCAGCAAGCTGCTCATATAATGAGCATCCAGAGCAATGAGTGTAATCCAGTTTCTCCTAAAATCTGAGTCTACTAGCATTCAATGTTGTTTGTAGCAGGAAAGCAAGCCTTTTAAAATTCAACAGTCTTTAAAATGCCATACCTTTGCTTTGTTCATGGAAGAAATTTGCTCAATTAACTGTTGCACTGAGACTGAACTGACTCTGCCATCCTCCTTTCTGTGGTAAATCAGCTGGGGTTTTTCTTCTGGATTTCTCAAAAAGGCTTCTTCACAATCCTCCAACAAACAACTAGATTGGAAATCAGCATTCTTGTGCTATATTACACTGCTGTAGTAAACAGTTCAATCAACACAAGCTCCGAAGACGTGTTTCACTGCAAAATCTAATTCAAAATTCATATCTATTTATAACAAAAGGCAAGCAGATATTTCAGCAGAGAATTTAAGATAAACTCTGAAGCAAGGAAAAGCTAAGAGAGAAATTTATGCTACTTGTACCAAAAACATTAAAACCATTTATTGATGTAAATTAAAGTTGATCTTCCTGTCATACCAATATGCAGAGTGAAAAGTAATTGCCTTGTATGGAAAGAACATGGATTCATGCATAATTAATAAGCATCATATACATGCTCTGCCTTCATTTATTTGAAGGGTCTGTTCTATTCCTTGACATTTTTAGGAAAAGTCCTTTAGTATTTGTCAGATTTAGAGTAGTCTTTTAATTTGTAGTAGTTGAAAAGGAGAATTACGCACCTCCAATCTCAAAAGCACTTTGTATTTATATATGTGAATGATATCCATGGATATTGTGCCCAGCAATCTACTGCTATTCCACAGAAGGAACTATACAACTTGAGGATGCTGACAATAGCAGACAGGGTCTCTCAAACACTATGTTCCTGATATGAGCACTACAATTTTCATCAGTTTTTCTAAGAGAAACTCTCTAAGTGAACACTGTTGGCAGGAACACTCCTTTGTGGTTTGTTTTTTTCTCCTGTATTTTGTTCTTAAACACTTGTGACCCACATACCTAAAACTGGGTTATTTGGCAACAGTATCCCCTCGAAGTGGCAATATACCCTCAGCAGCTGATGTTATCTTTACTGAGAGCATAAATGTATGGCAGCTCTAGTTCGATTCCTCTATGAAAAGAAAACATCTTCTGTTGTACCTGGCTCTTCCCTGAAGCATTCCACTGTTGTAAGTCTTAGCTACAAGTGTCTTAAACCAGTCTTTAATTCTCTCTGGACAGATGTTTTATTTACAGAAACAGGAGGTCTAGTTAATACAAGAGCTCTAATAATACAACAGTATCTGAAATGCCTAGAGTTCAAAATCTACCCCTAGTATGAAACTTAATGCATACCAGTATTTTCAGATTTTTGCATTCATACAGATGTTTTGGAATGACCACTCTGTGATCCTTAATATTATCTTTTCTAATCCCTTTTTCTCTTTTCTTCAGCCAAAGGACACCCTTCCCTCCCCCAAACATCAAAACCAAATTCCACCCAAAATTCCCAAATGCATAACAGAAACAGTCCTAACAGAATTCCAAAAGTATCCCTAATTTGGTGTTTTTCATTTAGTAAGTCATGTTTCTTCTTTGAGAAGATTAGGAAATTACCCACTGAACAAACAGAACACATTGCATCACCATTTGTCATAAAACATCATGACTTCAGTAAATTAAGCTATAGAAAGCTAGCATAAGGTACCACACAGGAGAGCCATGAAATCTGTCCAAAAAAAAGCCAAATATAGAAAATAATATGTGACAGAAAAAAAATCAAAATACTACAGCCAGGTGTAAGGCTAGATAAGCAAATGAAAAATACTGAGGACATTCACACAAGCCATCTTGAATTCCTAAGACTCCAGCAATATGCACAACAGAGAGCCGCTCTTGGAAAGCAAAACATATCTGTGTTATGAAGACATCTTTCACGCTGTATTTTAAGAGAAACTGTAGCTACAAGAAAAAAGAAATGATACAAAGCTGATACATTCTTTTAACTGTCTACACTAGCAAACCTAAAGTTTGAAGGAGTACCACTTAGGCAATACTAGCTTAGGAAATGTACTGAGCAAAGCATCACATACATTTTAATAAGCTATGCGCTCTGCATAAATTACCAGTTTCTATTTGCTTTACCAGTCTGGAAAATACTTACCTTGGCAAAGTTAAATGCAGGAGCAAAATGACTAATGAGCTTTTTTCAATTTCCCATTTTCTTACATTCTTAAGAGGCCTTTCATTTTCTGCTGAAAAATTAACAACTTGAAAGAAGTACCCCATTGTTTCACAGACTCTTTGAAGTTTTGGTGAGTAGTTCTGAAAGCAAATTTGAGTAACGGTGCTTTATTACTAAATCTGCATAGCACTAAGGACCTACTAGACAAATCTCAAGTTTCTTTTCTCTAGGCAGTTTCTTCCCCTAAAGTCCTTGACAATACTTTCACTGACTTCACTGAAATCAGCCTACACCTACTAAAACTTTCAAGAAGTATTAGACAAATTGCTGAGTAAGTGTCACAGTGTAAACAAAACAGCATATAAGTTAGCATAAGTTTGTGAGGTACTCACTCTAATGAAGATGTCCACTTCCGGTTGAGTCTCATCAGTACTAATAATAAAACATCTTACTGTGTTACTCCACAGAGAGTGGGAAAACAGAGGAGTAACCTGTAATAAACTGGCAACAGCAGCATCCCAATCATCTGCCAACGAAAAAAAACCCAAAATGAAGTCTAGAGATCTTCACATCTGATTACAGTGCTTAACAGATAAGTCATCACCTCTTAACACAGTAGTAACATTTTTACTCAACTATTTTAATTTCATAAATTCAAATTTAGAGAACCCATATCATCTGATAATGCCATATAATTTGATAATGTGGCAAAACAAGTGTTAAATATATTATCATTACAAAGATACTTCCTTTAAATAGGATTGATGAAATGTATTTACAAAATCAAGCTGATAGTTGTAAAATAAGTAAAAATATGCAGGAATAATAAAATCACTCATAATTGAACTTTTTTTTTTCCACTCTCCAGATCTACATCTATTTCAATTGGACCATGACAGAGAAACATTATGAGAACGTCCTCTTCTCAAGACAAAGTCCATTGCTTTCTGTAGTACTGTATGTCAATTCTCTATAGAGGCAATGGATTTTAAAACTTTCTTAGGTTCTTAATTTTGTGTCTGGTCGTTCTTTCAAGAAAGGAACAGGTTCTCCTTTCAGTACCACATAGGATGATGAAAGGCTTAAGTGTACGAAGCTGGAGCCATCACAGAGCAGACCCTCCCCTCCCACCTGCAGGCACAGACTTCTTAATCAGAGCCTGAAGGATTGAAGAAAAAAGGGAGAAACTGCCAGCAAAGTCAACTATATGCAGGAAGGGTTCCAGGGCCAGGACAACAGTGACGGAAACCAGAGCACTGGAAGACAATTTACAAGAGGCCATTTGGGAAACAAAGTTCAAACGCAACAATTATTGACAAGAAAATATCTAACACTGATTCACATAACGATGCATACAACCTGGTCTTGCAATCAGATTTCCATAAATGGCCCCCTAAGCAGAGTCAAAACCCATGCAAATCCAATTAAAAAAACAGGGATACAGTTTATTCTAATACAAATGTAACGTTCATAGAAAGTAGAGAATTTGAATACAAATTGAAAAAAGAAGGCCAGCAGATATGGAAAGAAAGATCACTATCTTCCTTAGTCAACACAAGCAACAAAATGGTATTTGGTTTACTCACAACGAAGCGCTATTCACTGCTGTTTGTCAAAATCACTGCTGTAAGTACTGTAGTCACCAAATACACGAAACATAACTCAGCATGTACAGCTATGGTTCCTTTTATTTTTACAAAGAAGAATTCCAAATAACCTTTCAGTCAAATTATCCAAGAATGGACAGAAAAGAAGAGAATTACTTAAGAAAGGATAGAAAAATGACATAAAAACCTATAATACCAGCAAAACAAACCACCATTACTTACCCCTGTTTATATTTGCAAACGGTCCCTCAACGTCTATGGAGCTATGAGCAAATTCAGGCCCTCTGAAAGACTGCTGAAGTTGCATCATACTACCCATGGATGGCTCACTTCCCAAAGCTCCTCCATTCCAGTATTCGGATTGTGCCCCAGTAGCTAAGAATTGGAAAATAAAAAAACCCTCTTCATTGTCACTAAACAAGGTAAATTATCAGTCTTAAATACTCCAGCTGAAACCTATCACCACATGCCACTGAACATAATTTTTTCTCCTTTAGCAGATTTGCTCACACTTTTGTGTGCTGTAGTTCTAAATGGGCGCTTGTCCAAAGTTAACGAGTAACTGTTACTCGTTTAACGAGTCCATGCTGCTAAAGGATGCTAATATTTGTTATTATATAGATTGTTCACATCTGTTGGGTTCAAATGCTGACTTGCATTACAAATCAGAAAATCATTTCACAGTATGGCTGCAGTCATTTGTGCGCATCACAAAACTGACAACTTGTTCAGGAATGTTCCAGCACTGAAAAAGTGTAAAGGGGCTGTAGGTCAGGATTGAAATATATTCTCTCTGCTGTGTCAAAGAGCTTTCACAGTATCTCTTCATAATAGGCTTGGATTACACTTCTGCCAATCAATGTACAACATTCAAGACACTAAATAAATCTTCCACAGAGAAAATAAGGAAATTGAGGAAGACTTAGAAAAACGTAAGAAGGGAAGTACAAATTAAAAAATTGATATATCACAAAGGAAGACAGAAAAAACATAGAAAAGGAAACAAGACTATCCGTACCATTAAAGTTCATCAAATGCATTGTTACTACGTAAAAAGCACTGCATTTTGAAACGTTTCTACTTTTAAATATTGCATATTTATACTCCTTCCAAGATGTGACAGTTGATACATCTCAATAAGCAAAACAAAGGTTAAGCAACAGCATTTGCATGCAGTTTTTCCTCAGTAACCTTTCATGGTGCAAGAAGTAATGGTGGCCATAATTAAGAGTGTTAAGGTGCTAAGACAACTGCTACAAGTATTGCTCTATTTCGAACCAGATACAAAGTCAGTGGACTGATCACATACCTATCTGAATCCCCCCCATGCTATCAAATACCTCTTACAGCACATACAAGGTTTTGCCTTTTATGTCATCAGGTTTGCTAGGGCTTCCCTTTGAAAAGATTCTTCAATAAAACAACTCTTTTGGTCAGTTCATGTTTGTTAAATATCTAACGCTGCTATTCTGAAAAGTACAGAAGCTGAGACTGGCATATTTCATCATCAATAGACAGTAAGTCTATCCAAGATTCCCTCTCATTTCAGGCGTGCTTTTTGGATCCTTTGGAACATGATCTTTCAGATCTGGAATCGAAAAACTGAGAAAAGACTAGAAAACTCAGAATTGCTCATGGAACCATCAAAAAAAACCCGTTCAAGCCACTGTGTCTAGACAGTGCTCTGTTTTCTTCATCTATTCATAAACCAGAAACATGGGGTTCCCACAACCTAAACCAAGTTTGTAAAGTCAGCTGCTTTTACCCTTTAAACTGCTTTATGTTGCTTTTCACCTGGATTAATAAAACTTTTTTTCAAAAGAACATAAATATTTGTCATGTGCTTTACTATTCAGAGACTTCAGTCACGTTCCAACACAAAATGCTGGGGATGAAATTCTCACCCGTAACATCTGTACAATTATCATCAGAATCAGACTCTTCGGGATCAAACACGTGGATTCCTTGGGCCTGGAGTCTCTGAAGTTTTGCTTCTAGCTCTCGTTTGGCCCTCAGTAAGTCCTGAATCTCATTTTCTTTAGTTTCTCTAAAAATCTATGAGCAGGAAAGAAGAAAAAATAAATACAAACCATAAACCTTTTAAAAGTCATTATCAGTTCCTGAATTCATGTTATTTGCTTTCAATTGGAAAAACAAGTTTCTAGCATTCATTCGGCAGGCAAAGGCATGAAAATGTAAACAGGAAGCCACCAAGAGCCTATAAATGAGCAGGAAAACACAGTTTTAAATGATCTATTTTTAAAATTTTACCATTTTAAACCTTAGCATACTGTTCTGAAAGCTAGAAGTCTGCATTATTACGGGAAGTTCACTAAAAGGTGAAGAAAGTTACTTGCCATTTTTAAAGTTTATTGTCTTCTAAAATCACTACATGTAATTTTTTTTTTCCAGAGGTTCCCTTTCATTCTTCCATGTATATTTTTAAATTTACATATAATCTTGTATTTACTTCTTATTATTGTGGAAATTTAAATTTCCTAAGATAAAAAGTGATCAAGCACCTCCACCCGTCCTGTTTGTAAAATATTACCATCATGTGGGGAATAAAACACAAACCCAGATTTAAATTCAAAGAGATGAAATCTTCTGAAAGTCTCATTTTCCTAAATAAGGTAAAAACCAATCCTGGTTTTATATATCTGCCAAGTATTAGCACCTGTTACAATTAAAGATATCAAGAATCTTGAAAACAGTGCAAAACCAGGATCTGTTGCCCTATTTGGGTGGTAGAAGTATCATCACCTGCAGCAAGGGAAAAGCAGAAGCATCAGCTTGGCCCTTCAAGTCACCCCTCCAAAAAGCACAAAGGCTTCTGTCTTTAACTGGTTATCATATTTTAGCAGCCAAAGGAGATTCACCAATACACACTTTCCTTTAATGTAAGTTAGAAGTGCTAAACATTACAATACTATATATGACTTAATCAGAAATAATGGGAACTCTGTTTATACATTCCTCCAGTACGTGCCAGTTTGCAGCCCATGTTTTCTTGTCACTCTCAAATATGAATATATTCCTGTGTTCAAACAACGCAGGAATTTCGTTTAAGATGCATCACTGCATATCCTCCTTCTAATATTTAAAAAGTTATTTTCTATTTTTTCCTCATAGTTTTACAGAGAGCTTTTAGTAGGATTATCTTAAAGAAAATAGGCAGCTATGGCTATGATACTCCCCCCTTTATTTTTTTTTTTTAACAAGAGGAGCTCCTCATGAAAGCTATCGGAAAAGAGTTCATTGGGGGAATCTGACCAAGTGACATTTATCTTCTTTTTGGTCATTTTCCCAGGAAAAGTCAAGCCATACCTTGAATTGCCTTTTGACCTTGTCTCGATCATGTTCAAAAGTAGCAGCTCTCTCCATGGCTTGGTATTTAGCTTCTAAAGCACTTTCTTTCTCTCTAAGTATTTTCTGGTAAGTTTTCTGAAGTGCCTGAAAACATTTAACATTCCATTTTTCTGAGCAAAAGCAATCGCTGACAAAAGGTTTTAGACTACTTTTCAGGTCTGACTACAACAACGTCATCCCGGCACCCTACGTCCCACCTCGTTCCCGGGGAGAGACAGCCGTGCGGTCCCTGTCCCTGTCCCTGCAGGCACACCCCAACGCCTCACCAGCGCGGCACCCAGGGCACGCACCGCCTCCCCGGCACCTCGCCTTCCACGGGAAGGATGAGGCATTGCACCCATCACCTCCCTGCCATGGCCTTCCCCGGGAGCGGGATGAGTCCTTCGCAGCCTCAGGCGTGAGGGCCCCGCTTTGCCACTCAGCCCCCTCGCCCAAGAGGGCGGCAGGAGCTACCTGCAGCTCGGCGCGCAGCCGCTTGTTCTCCCTGTCCAGTTTGGCCTCCTTCTTCACCATGGAGGCCACCTCGTTGTTCTTGCTGACGCGGAAGATCTCGTACTCCTTCTTCAGGCGCTCGTACTCGGCCACGCACTCCAGCTCCTGCACGGAGGCCGTCGACTTGAAGCTGGCCCCGATGAGGCCGCCGGGCCGCGAGGCCCCGACACGCCGCAGGGAGCCGCGCAGCAGCTGGGCCTTGGGCTTCACCTCCACCGGGATCTCGCAGGCCTCGCCGCCGCCATACGTGTCCTCGATCACCTCCCCGACCCCGCCCGCCGGGTTCACCAGGGACGACGCCGTCCCCATGGTCGGGGGACGCCGCGCCCGCACCCGCGGCCGGGTAAGGCTTTAACAGCGAGCGGAGGAGCCGGTGCCTCCGGTGGGCCCTGACGGCGGGGACATGCCCGAGACGGAGCGTTCCCAGAGGCGGCTACTCCCCGCCTCGCCCCGGCCAGCGCCCCTCCCCGCTCCCGCGGCCCGGCCGAGCCAGCGGGCCCTCCGAGCCGGCGGGCCACAGCCCGCTCCTTGTGGCGGCCGGACGGGGAAGGGAGGGCGGGAGGAAGCCGCCCCGCGCGCCGCCCCCCGTCCCACGGCGGCCCCCTCCCGAGGAGCGCTGCTGGAGCTGCCCCGAGGGCCGGGGAAAGGCGGAGCCGCGGCGGGCGGGAAGGGCCTGGCGGCGGCGGCCAGAGGGTGAGAATCTGCTCCTCTGAGGAAAAGTGAGGGGGTTTTAGGTTTTTGCTTTTGAAAGAGGGAGCTAACGCGAGGGCGCGGCAAACGCTTCCGTTCCCACTGGCACCACCTCAGCCTGCGCCGGGGAGCCCTCAGCCCTGCCGGGCGCTGGGACAGCCTCAGCCAAAAAAGTGTCCATTTTCTCCTCAGAGAGCAGGGCCCGACAGGGTCCACCACCGGCCCCGAAGCCTGCAGGCTGTGCAGCACCCCGGGCTGGTCTGCACGTTTATAACGCCCGGTTCTCCTCGGCCAAACTGTGTGCAGGTTGTGCCACAAGCTTTCATGTGGTAGAGACCTTGTGGGGGAATCTCTCTCACTGTTTTGTGACCTTTGAGACCAGTTGGCACACTCTGAAGGAGGTGACCTGAGAAGAGATGGTAGTGGGTCCACCGAGAAGTAAGTGCTGGGTAATGCTGCCTTGTTGCGCCTGAGTTGAATGCCTGCACGTTGTGCAGCTTCTTGGCCTCGTCTGAAACTCGTGAATTCTCTGTTTGAAGACCTTCCCTTTCAGGAATAAGGCAGTTGTAGATTATCTACCCCTTAAATGATCATAATGCCTCTTCAAAAAACCCTGTTTGATTCCTTCACCCGTCTTGGGAATTTCAGAGGACCAGATCCCCAAGGCTGAGGAGAACATACATTTGTTCCCAAATCTCAGAACCTGCCCTACCATTGGCATGAATAACAAAAATGTTGCTACTTCAAAGCAGGTTTTGCCTCACGTATGTGCCAGGTTATTTAGCCATGACAGGGGTAGCCATTTCCCCTTAACAGGAGAAAAAAAATAATCTTAGAAATATCTTTTCAGTGATATGTCCCTGAATTTCAAAATCTATTGGAGAGGAAAATTACTTTTGTGTAGAACTGAGAAAAGGTGTTGTTTTATTTCCCTGAGTAAAAACTCTGGGTTTTGGGAATATGTGCTGTTTGCCCTAACTTTAGCCCTTTGTTTTCACGAGGAAAAAATAATTTCTTGTCTGAATATCATTTATGATTACATTAGTGATCTATTCCAGTTAAGCCTTGCTTCAGTGAAAAAGACAGGTACAGAACATGTGGCGATCGTGGGAAGGGGAAGGGTGCTACTATGTTTTCCCTAATGTTGACAATACCATAGCCTGCACATTATTAGGTGATTCAGCAAATGAGCCTGTAATTCTGTAACAAAGCAAGGCTCTTGGTTTCTTCATTTACATGTTGGTATCAGGCTGTTTCTCTACTTCACTACTGTTTGAGCTCTGGGAATAATTAAAAACGCGTTCATGCTGGTGCTTCAGCTGAATTGTTCTCATATTCTGAGTTCGTGAAAGTAAAAATTTCCAAGCTTTAAGCCTAGAATAAAAAGTGTAGTATTGTAAGAGCTACTGGATTCCTCCTAATAATCCACTTCACGTTAACAAATGGTTTGGAAGAACTGTAAATGCTGTTTCCCTAATGCTGCCTCTGGGTGCATTACAGAATTTTTATGGATAGTAAAGATCATATTAACACAACACTTTCTAAACAGAAAAATTATACTGCTTCCCTGTTGCTTCATGGGTTGGTTTTCCTAATGTTTAGAGATTAGAATAGCTTGCTTCAACATCTAATTTGTAAACTATCAAAGATTGCTTTAAATCACCAATTAGGACAATTCATAAAGAAATCCAACTGTTCATTGCATAGATGTTGTAAACAGTGTCTCAGTATATCTGAGGATGAGCTGTCTTAACTTTCAAAAATTAATTGACCCAGAAAGTTGATCCCTGGAGAAAATATAATACCAAGTTCTTTACAGATTGCTTCGTCGTGTTACATTACTTTTTTTAAGCTTCAGTTGGAGCAGCCCAATCCTTAGTCCTCTGAGGACATTGATGCTGGGCGAATTGTGCCATAAAGTTCCCGGTCAGTTCACCAGTCAGTGAACGCGTTTGGGATACTTAAACAGCTTCATGTTTATCATTGCCATTATTTACCTAACTTAGAAACCTTATTAAGACAATCCATGTGTGAGATGTGGTGGCTTAACCCAGGCCAGTGACTAAGCACCCACCAGTTGCCCACTCACTACCCCAGCCCAGTGGGGTAGGGAAGAGAGCTGGAAGAGCAAAAGCAAGAAAAACTTGTGGGTCAAGATAAAGACAATCTAATTAGTGAAGGAAAGAGAGAAGAGAGAAAAGAAAAAAAAACCAAACAAGTGATGCAGAGGCAGTCAATCACTACTTCCTCCCAGCAGATCGATGCCCAGCCAGTCTCTGGGGAACAACTACTTTGGAAAGACTACCCCCACTTTTTATTGCGGAGCATCACATTATATGGCACGGAATATGCCTTTGCCCACTGTGGGTCAGCTGTCCTGGCTGTATCCCCTCCCAAACTTTTTCACACCCCCAGCCTACTCACTGGCGGGCAGAGTGAGAAGCAGAGAGGGCCCTGACAGTGTGCAAGCACTGCTCTGCAATAGCTAAAACATTGGTGTGTTGTCAACATTGTTTTAGTCACACATCTAAAACACAGCACCATACAGGCTGCTGTGAAGAAAATTAGCTCTACCTCAGCCAGACGCAGTACAGATATATTTGTCAGATGAGGACCTGTACTTTGTAAAGCTCCTTCATGACTTCAGCTCTAACAGAACCAGACTGATCTCCATCCCTGAATCCACGTAATGAGCAATACAGTATATTGGCTGGTCCTCTGACAAATTTACTCTTCTATCTACTCCTTCGGGGTCAGTATGCAATCTATAGTCCTGATCCACAATGGAACAACTACTCTACCAATGTTCTCCTCTTACTGAGACTATGGGGTTTTTTGTTGTGTGTGTTACTTAGAAGCCCATGGACTTTTGTGCTTTATGGCATAGGCAATTTTGCGCAAACATTCTAAATGCTTTATTTGTTGTTACTTAAAATCTGCTGGGGTACAGTTTAAAAACATTTATGTGTCATCTTTAGGGGTATTGCTTTTGTCTTTGATATATCCACTATATTACTACATGATTTATTGTTGAAGTTTCTTACTCTTGTCTTTATTTCATTTTAGGAGTTATTGGTGACTGTTAACAAACAAAATCTATGGATCTAAGGATCTGTCTTGTAGAGAGAAGTACAGCTGCAGGAACTGGCCCTCTAAAAGAAGGTTGGTTTTTTACATGCATTGTTAGGTTCAGCTCCAAGTTAGCAGATGTTCGTTTTATAAAATAATATATTTTATATGTTATTACCTATGCATTCCTGTAAAATTTAGTGTACAAGGTCAAGATATGGCAAGATAAGAGGAAGCTGAGAAAGATTTGAAGATGATAGGTTGCCACAGATTGACTACCCACTACAATTAAGAGTTGCTATCATTAGAATGAATGTTGATAATGACCTGGAAGCAGAAGATGCTTTAAATGAAAGACAGCTGACCAAACTTCTACACAACATCCTTTTTGTTAACTCAGATGCAGGAGTGGCTTTTAAGGCTATATACCACAGGCATAAGCAAAGTGTGCTAGAAGCCCTTCATAAATCGCTATTAAATTTTTTGTGCCTGCACTGAATCAAGTTGATAATTTTTATGATCCTATCCATTATTCAAAAATACCTGTGACTGATAGAACATGATTAAGAGAGTTCTATTGAGGACATGCAGTGAAAAGATGTAGTATGGTAATTTTTTAAAGATTAGTTTTGCCCTGGATTATATATGGTTCTACTTCCCTCTTTTTAGTGATGATGAAGACCTTGCTCTAAAAGGTTGCTTACTATTGGGCTGTTCTTCCCTAGTACTCCACCCTGTGCAGGAAGTGCAAGCCTGAATAAGCCAAATGACTGATCCTCTTACTCACCTTCTTTCTTTTATATAACACGACACCTGATATAAAACACAACGAAGTCAGGGGAATTTTTCAGTTGAGATGATCTGTTTTGAATCTGGTACTCTAGTTGTTCCATAAAAGCATGAATCTGCCAGATCTTAGCTCTGAGCATGAGAATTACTTTGTTATCTCCACCCTGTTGCAACACCTGCATTTTGTTCATCAGTGTGAAAGGCATCTGCTTCTGTCCTCCTCTGAGACCTTCATGCTAAGTGGCAGAAGTACCATGATTCACCAGCCACTGTGACTGGTGTGTAGGGTTCTGATTACAGGTCATCATTAGCTCAACAAGTTAGAAGTTTACATTCATAAGCAAGACTTTGTCATAAACTTAAGTTTTAGAAGTAGGACTGTAAAATTGAAGTCTGAAGAAATGTGGTGAAAATCCCATCTAAAGCCTTAAGATAATTTATTTCTATAGGCATGTTTATGAGAGTTTATGCATCTGCTTTTTCTTTTCAAGCTAAAAATAATACAACATACAGGTGGTTAATTGTAAACTGCCTAATAAATTCAACCTTGGGGCAGAGTTCTAAGTTCAAATAGCTATTGAACTTACTATGTTTCACTCAGTAACTTTATTACAGTCTCTCAAGCTGAGATCATCACCTTCTTTCAAGAATCTGTTTGCTGAGAGATCTGAAAATTACCCGGAGCAGAGTTGATGAAAATCATAATGAAGGAGAGGACATCTACTTTTAAATGCTCCTATAATTTTACATGCTATAGCCCTTCACCACTAGAGGACAGCAAGACCTCAGGAAAACGGGGTTGTGTGAGGAGGTGGGAGAAAAGGAAAGAAATCGTGTACACAGGAGTTAAGAAAGTATTAGTTCAGAGGTTACATGCTTCTAGTTATAATCAAGCTTCTTAAATAATTGAGACAGTTTTGAAAGATGTTTCAAGACAAAATAAAGAGGAGACACTTAGATAAATAAAAGCTGAAGTTTTAATGTAGTGGTTTGCCTATCAGTCATAGATAATGTTATCTGAAAAGCACAATACTAACTAGTTTTGAGCCATATACTGGTTTCATTAAATTCATAGATAGTTTTGTATTGATTTCAGTATGAATAGGGCTTGGCTTTGCAATCTTAAATAACTGGTAGGTGTTCTGATTTTTGATGAAGGAATTAGATACCCTTATGTAGGAAGGTTGTTGCAGTCCATTATTTAGAATGGAAATAGTAGTCTGAAAGCACTGCAAAGGAATCTTCTGCCTCCACACCTATCTATTACTTTAGCCATATTTATGTTTGTAACTTGTAATGCAAGGACGCATTAAATGTTTCAACATAAGCTATAGGAAATGGGTTCAGAACAATGCAAATCATAATCAGAACCAAACTTTTCACCTTCATGGTTTCAGTATGTCAGAGAAGATAAACTTCTTTACTCTTTATGGCAAGTCACTCAACATTTCTCCATTAAAAGTTCAAAAGAGGCTTTGAAGCAACCTTAGTTTATCATAAGTCTGAACTGAGTTTTGACTGAAAATTCCACAATGAGTTACAATGCCTGCAAGAAGAGAGTTCTTGAACATCCATTTCATTGTCACTGAACTGACAAGGACATCTCAGATTTTGCAGTCTCATGGTCATTTCATTCCAGGGCCAATTGCATTAATACTGTGTGTGGTCACAATGCTGAGGAGCAACTAATCTTGTTCACCAGAAAAGTGGGGTGAAAGGGAGGGAAATGACCAAATAAACAGCAAAACTGAGAGATATTAATGACAAGCAATTGCTGTTGTCATGCTCTTTTTTGCTTCAGCCTAGAGCCACAAAACTATAATGGTGCAGAACAAGGGGTGAATATAGAAGAAATATGCTGAAGATTGCACCTAATAATTTCTAAGATGACTTAAAAGTGCTCTTTGCAAAACCTTCCTGTGCTAGTGAGTGTGTGAAATTCAATAGGACCCAAGGGAAATTTCCTGAGTACTTTCATGTTGTATTGTTCATACCCAGAACATCTGCCGCCTTGGCAGAGCCAAGTGTTCCAATAGCTTATCCCGATCTGGATTTGCAAATCAGACATCCTAAATCTGACCAAATTTTCTTCAAAAACATGTGGAAATGGTGCTGCCACCCCATCTGAAAGCTTGATACCTGGGTCGATTCACTGGCTTCTTTAGCCTACAGCAATTAGATCGTGAATCTTTTGTTTCACAGAAGGGTGCCCTGACCAAGAGGCTGTAGGGAGGACTGGTCTTGGACCTTCTGCAATGGTCTGGGGAGAACTAGTATGTCATACAGCAGAGAGTAGATGGTTTATGGGGCCAGAGAGAAAGAACTATAAGCATCATGACTCTCTAATTCAGTGCTTAGGACTCCTCCTCTCTTCTAGGAAGCTAAAAAAAAAAAGTCTTATGTCTCCAAATGTACTCAGCTATACACAGATGAGGTCGAAATGGACTCTTACTTCATTTTAGAGGTCTGGTTCAGGGAGGCACCTGATATCTCAAGAGTGATCAGGTATAAAACATAGCCATTCTCCATCATTCCTTTAGGTAGCTATCATCTCCATTCTTCAGTATTCTGTCAGTGGTCAAGTGTGACTCTCCCTCTGCAGTGTCTAGAGAAGTCAGACATTTGAAGTCATGGATTGCACCATGAGGGCAAGAGGCTTAAGAGATTGGTGTGACAGTACTAAAAGATGCCATACCTAAGTCTCTTTTCTAGAACAACCTTTATTCAACGATGCAAATGGCTGCAGTTCACTAAGGTATCAATTTAGCAAGGTCCTTAATCATGCCTAATCTGTAATCATGTCAGTATTTACTTTGATATCCAAGGGGCTAATCCCTTCCTGCCGTTTTTTCTTGTGGTTGGTGTCACTCTTCCATTTTTATGCACAAGCAATTTTGCTTTTAGGAGTTATAAGGACAGTCATGTAGATTTTTTTTTCTGACAGTGCGAAGAGCTCGGAGCAGGGAAGACACAGAACACTCAATATGAGATCCTGCTAGCGTCTTCAAACTTTATTTCTA
>JAVJGG010000009.1:8754601-8770438 GCA_035590195.1 Aviceda cuculoides
GGCATCTGACCTCGTTTGCGTCTTAATCTCGCTCTTGGGATCGTATCGAAACCTTCCCCGACATTGGATCGGGACAAATATCTCTCTGAATAAGCTCAGAAAAAAAAGGAGGTTCTGCTAAGGAGACTTTGCACCAGTTATTTTAAGCCTTCAAAAAAGAGCTTTTGCAAGTTGGGTACATCAATTTTTTTGTGTTTGCAAAAGCCCAGACTTGTGAGTGTATCTTTCTTTTTCATCACCTTGAGCATATATGCTTATAAATCTCTTTTAGAGTGACTAATGATAAACTTGGACCTTATTCCTGCAAGCAGGAACATAAATGCATCAGAACTGCATTTCCTAGGATGGCAGATTCTGCATCACTCAAAATTTTTCAATCAGCATTAGATTCCTTTTAATCAATTTCTTTCAACCACAAATTTTGGGCTAGATTCAAGGACTGCTCTGTAATACCTTGGAGAATTTATTTTTTTTTTTAATCTCTGTCAAGTTACATGACTGTAAATTCTTTTCAGATCTTGAAATGTTTCATTGTTCTCGCATGGACACTAGATCTTGAGGAAGATCTAGTGGAGGGGACTGGGGAGGTGACGTGGACATGGAAGTTAGAAACCACTAAATGAACTAAGAGGACAGAATGGCACGAAAGGAGAGAAGTATACAATAAATGAGATAAAGGAGGACATAAATGAGCATGCAGTTTCAGAAAGCCTGAAGAATGTGACTGACAGAGCACAAAAGCAAGCACAGGGGGCAGAGATGATTGAAGATAAATTTGCTACATTGCACATTTTCATGAGAAACAAGCTCTGCAGTTAGGTGTCCAAGCCTTCAACTTCTCAGGTATGCTGGTTGTATCCACTCTAGCTAGATTGGTTCCGTCTTTCTTTTGCTTGGTATTGATCAAAAGACAGGAAAATGAAGACATTTCTGAGGGCCAACAGGCTATGAAATGCATTTTGAATAATGCAGCTATTTCTACAATGCAAAATGAAATTTATCAGCTTAGTTACTATGCCAAGTAGCTATAAATAGATCTTGTCATTAGATAACATAACAGCTGTATGTTTCATATGATTTGTTTTGCTGCTTCTGATGGCAAACACTGCTACCTCATAGTGACAGACTGATTTCTACAAAGGGATTACTAGCTGATATAAAATATCATTATTCCACTGACTTAAATCCAGCTATGTCTCAGTTTAGGTTAGGAGTTTGGCCAAAGTGTTTGATAGACGGTGCGAAGAAGAGGAACAGTAGTGCGGGGGAAAAAAAAGAGTGAGTGATCTTGGTTTTACAAAAGGGTCATCTGATTTCTAAGTGAAAAAGTTATGAAATGATAGATGCATGCTCCCATCTTATTGAGTAGCTTATTTACTTTTATGTACGCTGACCACAGCGTCCTGTAAAGGCAACATATGATTGCATACCTCAATTCTACTGAGGGAAAATCTTTCAAATGCTTTTTTTTTTGCTTTATGTCAAGGAATGGCAATGAATGTAGTTGTCCAGTGAATCAGAAAAACAATCTGCTGGCTTGTTTTGTAATATTAATAACTTCATAATGACAACAAAATAGTTCAATTACTCTGTTTCCCATTCTATATTAACAGAGATATCTTAATTGAACAGAGATATCTTATTTGAACTTCTGGGTTTGAATCCATATCAGCTCCTGGTTTTTCCCAAAGTTTCCAGTAAATTGGAATCTGGAGTTTCTACAGTTTCTAAGTAGTATGGAAAGGCTGTTGATAATTTGGGTAGCAGTTGGTTATGAATTTCTCCAGACATTTCTGAGTTTTGAATCAAATCCACCTGGGATAGGACCTATGAACAATCACTGATCATACAAGAAATAATGAACTCCAATGTGTTAAACAGCTACAAGTTATATCAGCCCTAGGACGGGTACCCAAAGATAAACAGAGCTTAAAAAAAATGGTTTTTGAAGGCACTGGCAAGAAAGAGAAGCTGTCATACTGATGCTTCTTTAAGGGGCAGATGAACCAGCCCACGAGCAGTTTCTTTAAAACTCTTTCTACTTCAAGTGCAGGTGTCTGAGGAGTGAGTTTCTCACATGTATACTGTCCTACTGATTTCTAGGGTGCCACGGTCTTGGAGTCAGGTGAGGATATAAACCACCATTTCAACCCAGGGAAGACCATGTCAGCAGCCCCACTCTGTAGTAGTCTGTAACAATGTCCACTACTGAGAAAACAGCTTAACTTAACTGCATAGGCTAATTGTCACCAAATAACTGTGTTACTACATTGATTAAGAAGAATGGCTCACAGTTGTAAGATTGCTTGAATACCGAGAGCTTTTCTTCATTGGTGAAGTAGATAAAAATGAAGTTTCCTGATTTATGTTAACTTTAAAAATTAATAGCCGCTCAGAACCAAGTGCCAGCAATAAAACAAGTTTGTATCGTATATTTGGGCATCTTCTTTTTCTTCTTTTCACATTTAAGATTAACTGAGTTTCACCACAGTCAAGGACTGTGATTTTCAAACCTTTCTAGTATTACTTAAAGGAATATTGTCAAGTGCTTCCATAGATTCTATTTTATATCTCTGGTTAACCATATTAGAGTTTTGACTGTTGCATTTTTCCTGTACTGATTTTATCCTTTTTGAAAACTGTTTCCCCCCTCATCTGTATGGAACAAAAGCAATCTATGGGGCTGATTGTCTAGGTACTTTATTTCCATATTTTTTAACTGCATGGAAAGAAAAAGAGTTCAGCCGCATACAGCAAGCTTCTAGCTTTTCCACTCAGTCAAGGCATTCAATAGCAAGAATTTAACAGAAGGTACAAGGACACTGTTACACTTCAGGCTTATACAGGTATGTAACTTCCCAGGGGATAGGAATAGTTGAAGTAGAGACTGTCTGTAGTGTGTAAAAGGAAACATATGCATACAACCTTTGGAGGAAAAAGGTCTAATTTTACTTTAATTTTTAATGCCAATAAAGAAGAACCTAACCAAATGTTTTAGCGAGTTGTCGCCTCCTTAAATGGCATACAACTGTGGATAATACAAAATTAAAAGCAGGTAAAGACAAAACCAAACTATGAAACTGTTCCCTATGAACCATTCTTTAGCCCTCTGTACTTTCTAAGGTGCAGTGATCTTTGCTGCTGGTGTCTTCAAATGGAGAAGTTAACTTTTGGGGGGCACGCAGAGTATCAAATTTGTAGTGTTGTTTATCAGAAGATGTTGAAAGACTTCTGCAGAATGTTCGCACCTCTTTTACAACGAGACAGCTTCAGTCTGAGTACTTCGCTATTAAAGTTGTGGTGTTGCATAGTGAGAAACATGTGAATGCCAGATAATGTTTACTGAAAGACAAACTCTTATGCTTTCCATCATGCTGAATAACTTTTTGCATGTTTTAAAATTATTATTCTGCATGCGCTGAAGCCCTGTGTTTAGATAGGATAGCTGTGATATTTCACTACACAGTGTTTTAGTTCAAATAAACAGTTTAATTTAATACTTTAAATAATATTTGCTAAATATCAAAAGGGCCACCATGTTATATATGTCCCCTTGATAAATGGGGATCAAGTATTTTAATAAAGTACCTTTTTAATTAAAAAGAAAAGAAATATCAACTTTACAATATTTTGAAATTCTGAGTCTGTGCCAGTAATGGTATAAAGTAGATGGACTGGCAGCCTTTTGACTGCTGTACCTTCAGTTTTCTTAAAAATAGTTTGATTTAGGGAGAAAGCTACAATTTAACATTCACACACTTACAGCTTGGGAAAGAGAAACAAAACCCTTTTCAGTGCCTTATCAGTAAGGCAAGTGCTGTTAAAGCAAAGTTTGTTCATCATCCCTACGGAATTACAACAGTGAGGCCTTGACCTTCGACTGGGATATGATAGCTCAGATCTCTGTAGCCATAAAGAATCCTTTTTAAGTCATTGGTGTACACCTGAGTGCTTTTCTGTCCCAGTTTATCGTCTGGTCTATTTGTTTTAAAGGCTCACAAGAATTTAACTGAATAAAATTAGTCTTAATATACTTCACAAAGATAGTGCAGGTTAAAGAAAAGGTTGATATAAAAAAAAATAGCCCTGTTATCAAAATAAGGTCAGTGTGAAACAGTTTTTAATCTTGTTTCAAGCAATGATGAAATGAAAACAATGCTGTGCTTGATTTCAGGTTCACCATTCATATGTTGCTTTTTCTGCTTGCAGAGAGATGGTAGTGATCATTCTGATAATATTATTTCTTCATCACAACAAGTAGGGGATCGCACCTGAGGGCAGATGAAATCTACCAGCTCATATCTAAGAGCAGAATTGTACTCCTACTCATTGAAGGAAGACATACTGAGCACTTTGCCATGTGCCTAAAGAAATGGTTTAATTTGGCTTTACTGTGGTCGTGCTCTGGTGGTTCAGCCACGTAGATGTCTTGTTTATCTACATTTGCCTTTTATGTCCTTGCAAAAAGAGGCTTCAAATAGCGTAAGTAATGTGTATTCAGCAGTAAGCTACAATACCTAAGCTTAGAGAAACATTGAATTACGTTTGTTTAAAACCATAGCTTGTACAGAAGAGTGTGATTATTTGCAGAGGGGAGATAGAGAGTCAGCAGCTTCCCCATTTACAAGGAGTGTTTAGGAAATAGCTGGCCTTATGTTTGTTGTGTAACATTAAACACTAAGAAAAGGAACTACAGATTTTCAGATCCAGATCCTCAGACATGTAAATACCTTTGAGAAGCCAGGCTGCAGTAGTGAGAACGTTGTTATGATATTTTGTTAGGTACTGTGCACACAGAAGAGAAAAATTAAATCTTAAATACAAGTCAGCATATTATAAAATAGATGTAAATGAAGACCAAAAAGGGAAGACAAGGAGTCAGTGGGCTGGTTTCGGTCAGTGGGTGGGTTTCAGCCCATTTTGTTAGCACACCAGCAATTTACCTAGCCTTGCAATTCTGTGAAGGGTGCCTAAGCAAAATAGGTGTGTGGAGAGTAACGAGGCAGCCATGTAGATGTTGATGTTAACAGATGCCCAAAGTATCAAGGACAGCAGGGAAGGAAGCACAAATTATTTTATTGTTTGCTTGCTTGCCTGTTTTTTTAGTAAGCCTAAAATGAGTTCAGCATTGGCAGATCATCATCTCGGTAAGAACTGTTTGATAGGGTAGAGATACATGTGCACATTTTGAGAATGCATACCAGTCTTTTCTGATTTCTTGCAATAAAAGAGGGGAACCAGTGGAAGGATGCAAAGAGACAGCTGTGTAATTTGAACTTTGAAAATGACTTTTTCAGCAGCTTTCTTGATATGTACGAGCAGAGCCAGCTTGCACTGATCAGGACCAATAGAAAGGAGGTTACGGTATTATGAATAACAGGTAATGAGATCCAGATCCTACAGTTAAATAGTATGTACAGAATCTTAGAGGTGGAGTGGAGCTTTCTAACTTGATTGAGATTTAGATGTAATGTGGGTGTGGGAATTTTAGAGAGAAGTCTAACTAAGAAGTAGTTATCAGCTGCCATATATGAATACTGATGAGAGAGCTTTGGTGATTGGTGAAGGGAACAGAAGGGAGAGATCAAAACAGAATGTAGGAGTATCTTGGTTTTAGTCATATTGATGAGTGGATGTCTGTGAGAGGAGGAGGCAGTTGAGTCATTCAGTTTAATTCATGTTAGTGAATGTTAGTGGGTGAGTATATGGTTGTCCAACGTATTCTTAAAGAGTGTCCAGTGTTGGAGCTTCTGCAACTTGTCTACTTGGTCTTTTGTATTGATTCACTACCTTTACCACTAAAATGTTGTTCCTAGTGCCTAACCTGAATTGTTTTTGCTGCAGGTTGAACATGCCCTTCAACCCTTTTTTTTAAAGATTGGTGCCATATTAGCCACTTTCCATTCTTCTCATGCAAAAATAATATAGTCACTTCAGTTAATATGTCAGCTACTGATGGAGGTAGGATTTTGAGCTAGGTATGTATTGGTTTGGTTCTTAAGTTTACTGAGGTTCAGTTTTAGTGTATATTCACATTGCTTTCTCCTTTCCCTTTTGAGGGCTGAGAACATTGCCATTTCATAAAGGATCATAGAATCAAAGAAACATTATAGCTTGGATGGGACTTTTTGAGGTCCTCCCAGTTCAAACCCCTGTTCAAAGCAGTGCCAGCTTAGATGAGGTTGATAATGGCCTTGTCCAGTTTTTAATATCTCCAAGAATGGAGATTTGGTGGCCTCTTTGAACATCCTCTTTCAGTGTTCAGCTGCCTTCATGGGGACATTTTTTTCCTCTATATTCTCCTATGAAATTATTGAAGATCAAGATGAACTAGAAGTTCAGCCTCCTCCAGCAGCTGCTTTCTATTATTAGAAACAAATATTGAGGAGTATTTGTGCATAGTTCTTTTTGACCAATGTATTTCAAGAGTTGACTAGACAAAATATGTTCCTTCCCCAAGAGATACCTGGAGAACTAGCACGCCTCATTCCCACTACTCAGTTTGTTCAAATGATTTTTCAAAAGGCCTACAGAAATCTTGATTTATTTGATTTTGCTGATTTGGTTTCATGAGTAAGCTTTCCAGAAGAGATCCTCTATTCTTTTTTCTTGTTCATTCTTAGACTTACAGTGGATTCACCCATGTGCTAGGCTTCAGAGCAAATCCTTCATGTGCAAGCTAACATCACCTTCTGCCTTTTCTATCTTCCTGAAACAAAGTGAATGAAATACAGGGCAACTAGCTGAGTTATACCATTGGATCTGTGCTTTGCCGTTTATTTCACAGCCCTGATCATATGCTAAGATTTCTACCACCTCTTGGTTTTTCCCCTTACTGTGCAGACATCTGAGATGATCAGTGATTTAGAAATTATGTGTAAAACAGTAGTGATGTAGAAAACAAACTGTTTCCATGGAGTGTGTTTTCTTCTGAAATTACCTGGAAGCACTACAGTTTATAAGAAGGAGTTGCTAAATACCACAGGTGCTGAGACTGTAATGTAAGGAAAGATTACAAAAGAAGAAGTTAAGTGTAAATTCATCGGAAGTTGTGGTGAGAGTTGATACCTTATGTTCTGAAATAGTGATCATGAAGAAAACAATGCTTTTAAGTATACATTACTCTATAAACTACACCCAGAATTTTAAATGAAGGGCTATAATCCTGTGAGATTGCAACATATAGGATGGATAGATTGAATTTATACATATTTATTTCCAAACATAACATAAGCAATAAAATAGCAAATATGTACCATGCAATATGAATTGCAACTAGCATTTTTATTACATTGTTAAGGGCAAAACATGCCAAAGGAAGGAAAATAGCATAATTCTCAAGTTTAGAATGATGTCTATCAGCAGGGGAGGTGATCTAAAACAAAAAATGCTTGCTTTAGAAAGTATGTTTGTCTATGAATGTTAAATGTGAAGGTCAACCGAACCTGTGGCCTCAAATTTTGTTTAGTAGTGTAATGTGTGTATTGTTGGCTCTGATACACAGGGTTCCTGTGATCAGAAAACATAATTATAGAAAAACAGAATTTGAGTATTGAAGGTTAATGACCTTAGTGTATTCAATTTCATGGTATCCACAAGACAATTAAATTGAGTTGTTATAAGGCTATTTTTAATAGCTGCTGGACATTTTCCATTTGAGAGAGCACTCCCTATAATTACAGGGCATCAGAAGCCCAAACAACTTAAAGAAATTTAACCTATTTTATCCAGTCTAAGTGTTGTCTAGGTTCATTGCTGGTGAAATCATCTGACTCCTAGTTCTCAAAGTTAGGCTGGGTTTGGCTGGAAACAAATCCTTGTGAGTGCAATGCACAGGGTGCTGAGCTGTCTTTGCTCCCATTGAAGTCCAGTAGGAGCAGAAAGGTTTGGCAATTAGGATTATTCTACTTCAGGCTTTGCTCTTACCTTGACAAAGGAGCTCTGGTCAAAGTATTTAGTGAGTGTTTTTAGGCCACTGCATTACAAGGTGTCTGCTTTCTGACTCACTTTTACTTCTGCAAAGAAAATGCTCTACAGACAAGTATTTGGAGTAACCTTCATTTTCTCTTATATTAAAAACTAATAACAGTAGTGTAGATAAATAACATCCTTGTAGCTAATGTTTTTGAGGATATTCCATCTTCACGCAGGAACCTTGTTGTAGACTAATGATACTAATTGGACACCTCAAGGCAACTGTCCAATAACTGTCAAGGATAACTCTACCCTTGTCACTCCACTTGACCTTCACATTCTGAGTGCTTTCTTCTAATGACCTTCTACTGAGTTTGAATATTCTGTACAGGATAACTTATATATGTAATACATATACATAATTAGGCTTCACAAGGGGACAGCACTTGCTTCTTGTAATAGTTTAAAGAAGAAAGACAATTTATCCTCCTGTGGTTGCAGAAGTGGTCTTGTTATTTCCAGCTTATCTGACTTTCTAAAAATACTTTGTTAACTGCTCTGGAGTAGTCACTGATCTTTCTTTCAGGTAGCAATACCCATTAATCACAACTGTACAAGTCTTCTGGTTTATGTGTGAAAATTCTGCTGTCTAGCTGCTCAGAACACGTGTCTATTAAAGATCATCACGCTTTTACAGTCAGTCTTTCAGGCTCTCTGCTGTTGTTTCTTTCCACAAGCTTAGTGGTGAACAGAATTCTGCATCAGCAGATAAGTATTTTCTGAAGAACTCAGGGGATTACTAGAATCAAATACTTATATAATCTTATATTTCCTATAAAGAATCTGTCCCTGTCTTTCAATGTCTACAACACATGCCAAATGTTCTTTTTTCATGTCTTACATATATCATGTCTGTTTTCATCTGACATCCTGATTGCTCCTTTATACTGTTACTGCCAGTAAATTTTTAACAGATACAAAAAAAATTATTATTTGTTCTGTACTGAGTATGCCACTATCTTATTTGTGTGCAGCAAATCTCCTTTTAGATTTTCATTATATATATATATATTCTCCCTATATTTATAAATATGGAGATTTATTTCAAAGGTTTTAGAGAGAAAGTAAATGGACTAGAAATTTGCTGTGATGTACCTGTGTTATAAAAGGAGAAGATTATTGACTTTTAGCAATCAGTTACTTGTTTTCAGTCATTCCAGTATGTTCTTAGGTAGTAACTAAAGGAAATACCAGGTTTGCCCCACTGCTTCAATTTTTGGACGGTTTTATATTTCAGCCTCTCTTCCCTTCTATCTCTTCCCGCTCTGCTTTCCAGTTTTAGTTGATATTTTGTCTTTGTGATCTAAGACAGTATATTGTTTTGAAATATTGTTTCTATAAAGCGGTAGTTTGGAAGGATTCAACTCCTCATGTAGCTGTCCATCTGTCATGCACATATTAATATATTGTCACCCCTTTATGTTTTGTGTGAGCAAGTGAATGAATTGCTCTGCTCTAGAGTAGTAGTGGTGGAAGACAAGGGAGAGTTTTCCCTGTTTCTGTAAACTGTCAGGAAATAATTTGTGTGATGATTTCAGTTTTACTACAAAATGAGTCATTTGATATAAAATGCTTCATTCCTTTGGGAGATTATTATAATTGGATCTAAGTAAGAGACTGTAACTGTGTTGACTTAGGAAGTTACATTGCCACTGAAATTGGCCCCATGTCTGACAGTGATCCATAACTGCTATATGCTCAAGGGTTTACAGCAAATTTTCCTTGTATGATTAGTTGTTACATTTAGTCCTCAGTTTACTTTCCGTCCTTCTGAGGGCCATTTAAAAAATGGCACTGACTGTTTACAAACGGAATCCTGTGTTCTGGTTTCTGGTAGAACTATAGGACTTATTTTAATTGTTTAATGGAATGGCAGTTTTTACTTACACAGTAATTGTGTTTTGCCAATCTGCAGTTTTACAAATGCAGTGGATGTTAAGGCTTCATTTTTCATGGAGTGTGGCAAATCATCATCAGATTGTAACTTAATCACGGGTACTGCCATCAACATCTTAGCTGCTTCACTAGTTACCAATCTGCAGCAGCAAAGTAAAGGCAGAATTTAGTCCTTATACTTCACTGTCTTCTGAAGCTAATGACAGCAGCTAAATTAAAACAGTCTATTAATTACAATGGGAAAAAAAACCCAACTTGGTTCATTTTTTCTTGGGGGGTGGGAGGCAATGCCACTTCTCAGTTATCAGACTTCTTTCTTGCATGGTAAAATTAATCCTCTATCGACTTTGGTTTATAATATATTTCTAGTCTGACTGCTGTATGCCCCTTACAATGTTGTGAGTGTAAACCCATTATTGGTCTGTTTCTGCAACTATGTTCATCACCATTTTGCTTCTTGGAAGGAAGAAGACAGAAAAGTAATTTTCCAGACCCTTGTGACTTTGTCATTTTAACACTTCAAGATTTAGAACTCAAGTCTCTCACAAGGGAAACAGATAAGGAAAATTTCTTTGATACTTTTCCATGATGAGTGCTTGAAAAGAGGCTTCATTAGTGAGAATTAAAACCAAATTTGTTTAGTTGCAGTCTGAATAAACAAGCTATTCTTTTAAACAAGAATATGTTTTGAAAGTCAATGCAACTTTCAAGTCAATGGAGACAAATTCAGTAAAACAAATTCTGAACATCTGTCCTTGGTTGGTGAGATGTATGACCATGCATGTATCTCAAGTTACCTTAGTAACACAGTTGTCTGGATAGGGACTTTAGCTATGGCTCAAGTATTACATTGCAAAATTGAAGACATTAACATGAACTAAAACTTAAATTCAGAATTATTATTTTATTTATTATATACTTGATAGCTGCAGTAATTCAATTACAGCATAAATTAAACTCATAATTTGTCTGACGATCTTTAGATGATTCTTCACAATTCTCCCAGTTTATGGAAATAAATTATGTATGACAAACCATGGGATGAAATGTAAAATGCTTTTTGTCTTCTCTCTGGAAAAAATGAGAGTTGTAAAATATGAAAAGGGCATTCAACTCATCCTTTGGAGTTCTCTCATGTGTGCAGATGTTAGGCAGGGCAGCAAGAGGTAATAACCTTATTTTCAACAATATTTTGGCTAGTCTAGTTTTTTATATGTGAGTTAAAAGCCTTAGCTGTGTATGGATCTAAGAAGCAATTGTTTGCTACTTACATTGATTTAATATTAACTGTAAGATGCTTCTTTACTTGAAGGAATATTTAATGTGAGAAGAAACTGTCAGGAGTAAAATTAAATGGTATAATGGAGCATTTATCCTACTAGGAAGAATTCTGGTATTTTCAAATCAATTGCTACAGCTGGGTGCTTCCACAATACAAATAATGGGGAATGTAGAAATTATTACTTCCACTTTCCTTTAACTGAGAAAAGTATTAGATTTGGATTTAGAAATGTTTTTGCAATATTTTTATTAAGTAATGACTGTTAAAAAGAGCTCTGAGACTTAAAAGTATGAGATAAATCTAGTCACCATGTAATTACTTTACAATTACATTAGCAATAAAGACTTCCTTACAATTTTTGTACTATAAACCCATGCAAAATATTTAGATATTTAAGAGCTCAGTCACTAAAATGATCTAGATCTCACTTATAAGATTAGAGCCTTTAGCTTCTCTCTGTTACAGTTAAACTCTCTTCTTCAGTCTACTGTGAGATAAATCCCTGTGAGATGGCAATCTTGAAACTGTTCTGTGTTGAAACTTGCTTGAATGCCATTAAAATATATAGAGGATAGTTTTCTTTTTATCCCACTCGCTTGTACTGGTAACTGTCATTTTAAATTGTAATTCCACTCTGTCTCCTAGTACGGACATATTGTTACTTTGTGTGAAACATTATCCTGCATACTTATTCTACTTATTCTGTATACTTAGTGTTAATACAGGAAACAGTGTTAACACAGGAAATTAGTGTGTATTAGCTATTGAATTTCAAATTAGCTTGTTAACTTCCTCATCTAAACAAGGCTGTAGATGAACAAAACACCCACCTTCAGGTGCATTTTAAAATAGAATTTACAAGTCAAAAGAGTCTTGCATCTCCTTCCTGTAACTCCATAAGCTTTCACAGAAATAAAGGCAAGGATGGATATACTCATTTAACCCATCTGTTTCCATGCAAATGCTGTAATTATAAAAATTTTGACCATTTTCACATACATTACAGACCGTATATACCTACACCATATTTATAGTGCATATAAATGTATATATACACATATATACTCTTTTGTATGTACCTAAGTTATTATCTATATCAAGAAGATATAATTTAAAGTTCTAACATTTCCTCCCGAAACTTAAGATGTTAAAAGAACTTTCACCTTCTCATTAGAATCAAATCCATTTTGATGTACTTGCATACATATCAGTTACTGAATTTTTAGTCATGTTTTAATTTCAAAATTAACTCCAGCTCTCTTTCATTCTCTGACAAAGATAGTTACACAAATAGGCTAGTCTAAACTACTATCAAAGTCTGGCTATTTGAAAATCTGGTAGGATCATGCATTTTCAGTCTAATTTCAATTCTACTGTGATATGGGTTACAGTTTTTGGTAATCCAGAACAAATTCTTCTCCCAGGAATGTTTATTCAGTTGGAAATAGACAAACAGTAAGCCTCTCATAAACGTGTGGCTCTCTTGTACTCACTTGGAATTATTATTGGAAGAATTCTATATTTTAAAGAAAAAGCTGTGAGTTTTAAGGTCTTTTTTTACTGACATACTGAATTTCTAGAGCATAAAAATTACGGTCTACACTATGTAGTTTATACATAATATACAAGTGCTATTTTTTCCTCTTGCAACCATACATTGATTATTTCTGCTACAACAATGATCAACTGTGTAGTATGAAATGGTATAAAACAATTGCAGTCCGTTCACCAGTGTTACTTTTTTGATTTTGATGAAACACACTCTCAGAAAGAAAGGACAAAAGGCAAGAATAAAACTTTTTTGTTGTTTTAGGGAAGAAGATGTTTGTATCTGTTTGCAACAAAGACAAAGAAAGGAGGATTGGTTATTGCTTGCAGCCTTTGCAGCTGCTTCAGGTTGAGGTGACAGGAGGGCTCACAGAGAATAATGACTGTGACATGAGGCTTGGTGGGGTTTTGGATTGCTTTTTCAGAGGGGATGCAGTCAGCCCGCACTGAGACAGTGTGTGCCATATGCAGTCATGAACATCAGAAATAAAACGCAGAGGTATATGTGACATCCTCTTGAGGCTATGATGTCTTCTATTCATCCAGCACATTATTTGAATTTGTGAAACTATCCTAAGAGCAATGTCAGGAATTGCCAAATGCAGCTATCAGTGAGAAAACAGCATGTAGTTCTTAGCTGTATTTACCTGAGCACAGTAGTAGATTACAAGTATCTTGTAGGAAGACCTGTGAAAGGAACAGTTGTTTGTACACCCAGTTAAGTAGATCATGGCATACAAAGCTGCTTTGTTTCAAAGTGATAAAATAAAAGTTCTGCCTGTATCAGTATTGTCCTTATGTATGTTGACACTTCTTAGTTATTTATAATTCATTTCCCTTTAGCTCAAAAGAGGAGGAATGAAAATATAAAAGGACAGCGCAGAAAAGGAGAATATGTACTAAACATAGTTATAACAGGAGGAAGCCTGGTGTATAAACTCCCCTCCAGTAATTAACTGAAAATAAGTAGTAAATGCCTTGGGCAAGGAGAGATCCTGAATTCCTCCTGGAAAAGAAGGAAATGTTGTTATCCTGTTGTATTTCACTCTTCTGAAACCTATCTAGAACTTGAGAGATCTCCTGAAATTAAAATGTATCAGTCAGAATCTAAATGCTTCAGTACTAAACTTGAGAGCCATGAGTCTGCATGTTCCTCAGTGAATACCAATAGGTACAGATACAATTAGAAAATAACATATTCAAAGCATAATGAAAGGTGTCATGTACAATACGTATAGATCAGGAACCTTACAGTAAATTGTAAACATGGAATTTGCTGAACACAGCGGTATGATTTTAGCTTTTAGATTAATTCTCTTTATCCAAACAAAAAGAAAGGTGGCAGGCTTGGGAAGAAGGTGAGATACACCTCCTTCCACGTATCTGTGGAAACCATGCACTCACTTGAGGGAAGAGCCATCGGTACTAATCTCTGTGCCTCCATGTTAGATGAGGGATATCTTCCTTTCAGTATTGCCCTTAGTCCCTTGGCTTCATGAGAAATTTCACAAGGAAAGTTCCTGGGTAGAAGAGCTGCACAGATTAATTTGAAAATAGCCATCATCATTGCTCCAGCTGTAATAGAGGACATCACCACCCTTAAGGGCCTGGACTCTTTATGAAGAGTGTGAAAGGGTGGTGCCACAGTCAATATCTCTAGCAGAGACATTCTAGAGTCATGGTTGTTGCCACCATGCTCTTCAAAATTGGCAGAGGATTTACATGTTCTGGTGTTATGTTAGAAGGAATGAGTTAGTTAGACACATGTTCTGGGGCAGGTAAGCTTGTGTATTAAAAGTGGCAGTAGCAGACTTGATATTATCAATCAGAAACTGTTCCTGTCCTTAATATGTATCAAAATATTTAAAAGGGATGGATAATTTTATATGAAGATTTTAAAATGCCAAGCAAAGCACAAAAAAAATTATTTGGAGTTGGAGAGTAAATTATATTGTCAAGTAAGAGTGTTGATCCAGGAAGAACTGTGATTCTGTGTCCAATCACTTTAAATAAATCAATTATTTTTTCTTATCTCCTTCAGTTCTGAAGTTTTAGTACCCAGAAAAGGGCCGTGTAGTGCTTTTGAAGGCAACGGTACTTCAGACCAGAAGAATTCTTTTGCTGTGGTCTTCTGCTCCCTCTGGGGAATATTACACTGAAAAACTGAGGGTTAAAACAACTTAATTGAGAACAATCTAGGCCTGCTGATGGGTAACAGGTAGGGGGAGAATATTTTGCAGATTTCTTCCTTGCTTGGAATGACAAGGGGCTGGTAAACACAGCATTGAAGGGAGAGTGGTAGAAGGAAGTACTGAAGGTTATACTATAAAAGTCTGGAGTGGAAAAACAAAATGTAGAGTGGGAAGAGGCATTGTTGTAGATGTTCTATTTGTTTTTAAAAGAGCGTAAGAAGGGAAGTAGGGCAGATTATGTGTGGTCCAGGCACACAGAACTCTTTTTAAAATTCAATTAAATGAAGCAACTAAAAAATCTTACCTAACAAATAAGTAATCTACATTTGAGTGTCATCTGTTTGGTGGGGTATGAACCCATGGCCCTCAGGGAATAAAATAAATCTGGATGATGTCCATGAAACCTGATATTGCATTTGGATCTCAGTCTGACAGATATGTAAAATCTCATGAAGACAGACAGATCCCCACTGGCTCTGCATCTGAGGAAGGTTCCTGTGCAATGTTTTAATTAAGGTTATTTATTTCTTTATTATGATGATTGCGTTTTAATTGCTCATGAAGCACCCCAGGGGTGGAGATGTAGGTACCTTATAAATATTATATGACAGTGAGTAAAGGGAAAATGTCGCGGTTTTAAAAAATAAACCAGCAGCTGTATACTTCTGATGCAATCTAAGAATAAAAGCAGAAATGCTTCTTTAAACTCTCTCACAGCTTTGCAAGTAAGTATCATTGTCTTATTAGTCTTCTCTATTTAACACAGGTGACTGGCAGTGTAACTCACAGTCATGTCCACATCTTTGCTTAATTGGTACACTAGCTAGCCACATGAAAGCTGTCTGATGGGCATCTCCACTTGCAGAACTGTTGGAGTTTCAGAAACTCTTCTTTTTTTTTCTGTTAAAGGAATTTTTCCCCATACGGGTTGCTAGGGGGACAAAT
>JAVJGG010000009.1:8779800-8791032 GCA_035590195.1 Aviceda cuculoides
CTGGAAGCTCCTTGATTTCAAAATTGTAATAACTCGGAGGGAAGGGGGGTTGCATCTGCCATTCCGGGGGGGGGGGCCTCCTGCCTTCCTTGGCAGACACCTGTCTTTCAAACCAAGACACTTAGTTACTTGTATTAGATATTCGTAGCTTCATTTATGCAAACCTTTGGCTTCCATTTGCCTACCTTAACAGTTCAATATTTGTTCTCTTTTATACAGACTCCTGTAGGATATGGGGCTTCATTAGAGTGGCAACCTTTTTCATTGTAAGACTTCAAACTGTACTTCAGTGATGTAGTGTTTTCAGTTCTCCCCAAACTACTTCACTTTTTTCACCTCTTCAAGTTACCATTTCAGAAATACTTGAGATAAAGTAACTTGATAAAAAATGACCAGATGCAAATCAATTTGTAAAGGAGAAATAAATTAACAGATGTTACCTATGTGGCATCTAGGTCCTTCAGAGGTAGCTTCCCCTAGATGCTGTTTCTGCCCTAACAATAGTATAAGGACAGTTTAAGAGTTCCATTACATTCAATATTTTCTTCGTCGACAGTCTCTTTTGTTCATACCAGACAGTGAAGTAAATCCTTTTGTGAACATGAAACCTGCAAACAAAGGAAATGAGAGAATCAAGAATTACAAAGTAGTAGTAGTAGTATAGAAGTGACCCCAAGCTGTAAATTGTCAGAAATCCACTGATACAAGAGCATAATTGCAACAGATGAGAGTCTGGACATAATTTTTCCAGCAAAATTTTCTTACTGTAGTTGTTACATTTGGGGGGTTTAAAATCCAGTATTGATAAAATTGGCATGAGTCTGACATTTGCTGCTTATTTTTCTTTATAAAACAGATCAACTACCCATATGTCTACATAAGAGACAAATACTGTACAAACTGTGAGCCTGTATCCAGACAGGAATATGAGCATGTCTTTTCATCTTCAGTGTATGCAGAGATGTCTGGAACTGAAACAGACACAGAAGAAAAGAGACAGTGACTAAGTAGTTCCTGTCTTTCTATTGTTAGGATGCAGACAGCTTGGTCAGCAGTCAACACAAATAAATTCCAGAAAGGAATTGCAATCAAGACACTCATGTTCTCCCATTCAGCCCAAAACAACATGCAACACTGTTACTTTGGACATGTATCTCCAGAAATGATGGGTAAAAGGAAACCAGAACCCTAGTGAAGATGCCAAGATGAGAATAACTAGCTGTGTCATCTTTTCTTTTCAAATGTTAATTTTATTTAAAGACTGTACTGTTTGTGATCTCTTATAATTCAGTTGTTTTCTTTGGAACGGATTAAGTAGAAATTATTTTTATAGCTTTCTTTAGGAGATTATGAAAATATTTCTTGATAAAAAAATGACTATTTTTTTGTTAACCTAATCTTCTGAGGCTTTTATTATGTACCTGGCACTGTGTTATCTTAAGACTACCTCAAAAAGTGACTAAGGAAGTTCCACACTTGGGTAGAACTTTCTTCCTGACTTAGAAGCATGTTATTTGCTACAGTGCATAGTGAAATATGCCGTGTTTTGCTTCCTATAATGTGTTGCTTTGCCTGGGAAAAAAGTGCCAGTGCCGGAGAAGTGGCTTGTGGGACAGGATGTGCACGACCCAAGGTAGTACAGAAGTTGCAGTTGCTGATTATTTACTACAACCTGGTTCACCATGGTTGTTTTTTAAAATTCTACCAGCCTGTTTGCTTTGATAATATCTTATACCACTAGTTAATACGGTGTGTATACAAATAAAGTGCATGGTACTTGTTTTGACGTTGTGGGGCATACTAATTGGGCCTTTTTTGAACATTTGATAACTTAATATACTGCTTTTGATCAACTTGTATCTGAATGTCCAAACCGTGACCTTACCCAAAGATCCAAATGTGGTAGATTCTGCAGAACTAGGAGCAATGGAATCCTCTCTCCATGTTGGCTTCAGTGGGAGGATTGCACACTTCTGGCCTAAACCCTCACTACCGTTACGTTAGTGCCCACGGGACTGCTGTGAACTATAAGTCATGAGCAAGCATGAAATACAGACTTTCATTTTAGGGGCTGTCTAGGGCCTGAGGGATGAACTAGAAGATCTGCTGATGTTCCTGCTTGTCTTATTTTCTATTTTTCTGGCATCATCTCTTTGTATCTTTTTTCCCCTCTACACTGGCTGTTTACATACAATGAAATCCCCTTTGCCTTTTTCTTTTGAATATTCCTGTAAAGGTTGGGAACCATTTTGGAGTCTTATTTTTCTCTACTCCTAACTTTTTTTTTTTCTTGAGGTTCTTCCCATAAAGAAAGGTCCTGTGATAGTCTCTACCTGTCTCTATGGCATAGTCATATTTTTTCTTTATTCTGTTTCTACTGTATCATTTTTTGGGGGTGAAATCACACACCTGCATGTAATATTGAAAGTGAGGATCAGTGCATATGAGTAGTTTAAATTGTTCTTTCCAATGTGCACTTCCTTGCAATTTTCTACATTCCATTTAATCTAGTCGTCATATCATCCAATTGCTTTGTTATAATAGCTCCTTGTGGAGCTCTTCAGAATCATTAGCTCAAAGGTTTCTGAGCATTTTATCCCGCTGCCTTTTCTGTCAATATAGTAACATGCAACACTTTAGCAGGAGTTAGGAGATCAATATGCTACCCAATGGGAAAGTCTTATGCAAGCTAATAGAAATAAAATCAGTAGGCATCCACATATATTATTATTAAAAACACATTTCTTTTATTAAAACATGCCCTTTTTTCCCTATGGGTTTTTAAGTTATGCCTAATATAACCCTTTATTTTCGGATAAACTTTAGTTGACAATTCAAAAGGATAAGACACTATGAAAAATCTGTTTTTCTAAATGGCATTGTATAAATCTCTTCCATAAGAGTATAGTCACAATCATCACTAAAATAAATTAATTTATTTGAATAACAAAATGTACTTTCAAGGAGAAAATCAATGAGAAAATGTTCATAAATTTTAGAAAGGCCCTATTAATAGGCCCTATAAATAGAGACAAACAGATACAAAATATTCCTAGAATATGATAGTATTGAATGATTCCTGGCTTGTTAGATGCTGTCTCAGTCTTCATTCATTTGGAGTATATGTGTACCTTTATATTTGAAATATCTTTAGTACCACATCAGATCCCTTACTACTCTTGGCTTCTGATGGCTTTCTAGCTGTGGTTAGAGAAGTTGACTTTTTAATTTTGACTTACTTGCCTTTATTTGGTAGTGCTTCTGCTCTGACTAAGCTTTCAATTAATGATACAAAAAATATTCTATTTTGAACTTCTGAATTATACAGTTTTTCAAGGTGTTTGTTTTTTTTTTTTTTTTTCTCTAGGCAAATGTTTAGTTTCCATTGTAAATTGAATCTGTTCTCTTTTTGTTGTTGTTGCTTACCCCATGTTCCAATCTGTTAGCTGATTGATTCAGGAGGGTCTTGAAAACTTTTTAAACAAATCCCTGAAACACAATTGTGTTGCTATATTCCAGGCAAATTATTCTAACAAGAAAACTAAAATTCACTCAAACTCAAGGCTTTATTTAATACTGCTTTTAAGTAAATATTCCAGTCAATTTACTTCTTCCCATGCAAGACTATCTACAGTCTAATAAAGCTGTCATCCCATAAACCACTTGGAATTAACATGCTTCTCTGGGCATTTGTGGTCACAGGGAGCTACACGTGTCAGTAAGGCTATTGTTACTCTTTCCGTATTTGTGCATCCAATATTAGATTAGTAATGAAATTGTATAATCAATTTTATTAATAATTAAATTACTTAATTATACATAAAATCAAATCCCAGAGGTTTTTTTCTGTGGAGTCATGAACCTCCCATCACATCCATATTTATCACTCGCATTAGATTAAACTCAAATGCTTGTGTGGTATATGTTGCATATGTAAAAAGGAATAGAAGCAGCTAGAAATTAGATCAAAATGGTGTTAATTGCTAATAAATGCAAGATGTGCAGCTGGAGTGAAATGTTGTTGTTGCAGTCCTGTTTGTAGGTAGAGTCCAGATTCATGTTATTTAGATGTTCAACAGTATCTGCAAACTTGGTTGCCTTTATGTATTCCTTCCATCTTCAGTGCTTCAAAATGTGGAGGTGGAAAATGAGAAATTCAGATTGATGTGCTATCCTCTCTATCATCATTCTTGAGATAGCAATAGCATGAAGCTATGGGAGAATACTGCATTTGACAGAATCTTGCTGTTCATATAAGCTATTCATTTGCTTCAAATATCTGTAAGGAATATTATATGGAAAGGTTCTTTCTTACGCCAAATGCTGGCTATCCCCTTACAAATAATATCAAGATGTAGACTGAGAACAATATCATTTTTCAGACTGTCAGAAATATGAAGATTTCACAAAGCACAGATATTTCCTCTCAAAAATCCATGCAAGACACCAGTCAGTTCTTTCAGTAAAATAACCGTCTGCTTGCCCATTGTAAACAAAGCACCAAGCCATATTTCACAATTGCATAATAGATGGAAATATTTTTCTTTACTATTTTAAATAAATGCCCCACGAGAAGTCCATTCTGTCTTTCATGACTAAAACATTTCTACAGAGGGAGTTAGAGATTGAAATCTATTCATTATGGAAACTATTTTCATGTCGTTGGAGCTTTTATGAAAGATTCCAAGTTTCCACACCATTTATTAGGCAATAACATCACAAGCAAGAAACCCCAGGAATATTTTAGATTAGAGGAAATCTAATAAGGACCTTCAGAATTGGGGTGAACATGTTGTGCTGAAGATTTGAAAATGTTTCAAAGAAATCTTATCACGGCTTTAGAAAAAGGGAATAATCCCCCTCCCCCTCCCTCCTATACTACCCTCTTGGACCAAAGTCATATTTTTGCAATTAAATCCAAATTATTATGAGTCATATGGTGACTTTCCATTCAGTAATGGGAAACAACAAGGATGTTGGAGCAATAGTCAGTGAAAGGATTCACTGAACTGGAAAATGCAGTTTTGACTGCAAACTCCAAATCATTTAAAACCTATGGAGATGAGATGATGGGCTTTTCTGGTATTTTATGGAGAGGCGTTTAAAACTGTCATCTGTTTAACAGTAATTTTGCTGGAAGATACAGCAATTGAACAATGTAAAAAAATCCAAGGGGAAAAGGAGATAAAAGTGTGGTTATTTTGCACTTGATTACACTGTAAAAAGGTCAAATGTAGACCTGTGACCCACAGGGTGAGAAGCCCACCTCTTTTTCCAGGGGAAAGGGATGAATTTTTCTTTCAGTGACTAACATACCAAAATCCAGGAAGATAGCTGTGCCTTTCTTTTTCATTTTATCAGAAGAAAAAAGAAAGGTACTGGGAAGTTTCTCCCGCTGTATTTGTGTATACTGTGCCTTCAGAGCTTGGAGAAGAAAAGAACTGGAAATCCTTTGTGACCAGAACCAGTGCAGGTAGGACTGATTGCTGTTTCTGCCCATTGTAATGTACTTTAGTCCAAATCCCAGTGTGCTTGTGAAACCTGTCAAATATAAGTGATTTTCCAACTGTAGATGGTTGTCTATGTGGAGCTAGCAGAAGCCTAGTAATTCCCTGAAATTGCTCAAGGTACTTAGGAGGATGATACCATTAACACATGGTTAATACATCATCCTTAGCTGTGTTAGTATAGCTGTCTTGTCCAAGCAGGCGCTACATTTCTTTCTGAATTTTATTTGTTCTATTTTAGTCTACTTCTCTAAAATCTAACAATTTCCTTTAATTCGGCAGTTGTTTTCTGGGAGAGCCACCAACAACAGTTCTTAAACAGAATGCGAACCACACACACAGCACAGAAGAAAATGGCTTGGGTGTATGTTTCACATAGATGTTTTGGGTTTATTTTATTTTATTTATTTTAATATTATTAAACAGTTACTGTATAAAGGCTCAAGATTTTCAGGGACTCAATAAGAGAGGTCAAGCGCTTTTTTTATCTATTGCCTTTGACTTTACCTCTTGGAATTGCTAATCTATATTTATTTATTTGCTTTTATTTTTAGCATGTGGTCAGAAAAATCTCTGCAAAATCATTTTGAAAAGGTTGGGGGGTAGTATATGATGGACCATTATTAAATCATACATTACAATTTAATTTCTCTTTTGTAACATTGTTCAAAGTCTCTACAGATAGGAGCTTTTTTTCTGTTAGTTATCCACCTGCTCTGGATGTTATCTTTGTTTATCCTTATTAAAGTCTTCCATAAGCAGTAAATTTCAGAGTCATCTGAAAAATGTAATGTTTGATAAAAAGATTCAGCATTTGTGCAGAGTTAGCTCAGTGGCCAGAAGGCTGCAGCTACCCAGCACCAAGCAGCACTGTACAGGGATATCTGCATCAGATCAAATACTACAGATTATATAGTTGTGTTCACCTAAAGGCAGTTCTGTGCTAATTACCATTGCTGAGACCAGTAAAACATATCTATAGCATGAGACCAATAAAAATGTCAGTAGGAACTCCTGCAAAATTAATCCAGTCATGAACCTGCCATTAGCAGTCAGAGGCCCCCTTCAACTGTAACTGGTAGGTTCCTGGAACTGATCAGTAATTAGCCCAATTGGCGGTCTGTTTCTTTGTAGGATATAACAGTGCAAGGCAGACTGAAAAATAATAGAGATCTATTCTTTCACTGTGCATCAACGCTTGCCATTCAAATCGTACTTCTTACTTCAGTATTTCCTAGCACTACATTTTATAGCATTGTTTATTTGCATTTCACTGTGCTTTTGTATTTTTTCCATTTGTAAAAGCCCCAGAACAGTAGTAGAATTACTTGGATTTTGTTTTGAAAAATAATATAAATAATACTTCTGAAAAGGAGAATAAATTTACTTGGAAGAATTTCTGATATTAATCAGGGGAGGAAATACCTTATTGGATCAGTCAGTTTGCCCCTTTCCAGGCAGAACTATTCTTTATCATATAATTACCAGTGTTGCAGATGTTTGAATTATAAGTTGTTTTTATCGTTTCCCTGGATAGACTGTTCCATGCTCTGGGAGAGCCCATGAACTAAAGGTATGTCCACTGCAGGGGGCAGACAAACCTGGACTCACAAGTAGGATAGTCATTAATTTAAAGATGTATCAAACTAAGATTTGTGAAAGTATGATTTTGACCTGGGTCTAGACCGATTGAAGTTCACTGAGCTGAATGAAGTTACTACTTATTCGTGACAATGAAGAAGAGGAAAAAAGGAAAAGAAAGGGAAGAGAGAGGATTAAAAGATAACAACAAAAAGGGAAAGAGTAAGGGAAGACTGGAAGGCTTTTAAATCAGATTCTGAAATTGTTAATATTTGGGGTAGAGATAGGTAGAGAGGTAGAGGTATGCATAGGTAGGTAGAGAGCATGCATAGAGAAATTGGAGGAGGTCATTAAACACAGGAAACCTCTAGGACTTTGTAAGTGCAAAATTAAAAATCAAGCTGAATTATGAAATGTGTAACAAGTTTCATGGTGCTCTTTACTATCATGTCCTTTGAGCCTAGGACGGAACCCAGCTGCTCAGTGCTTGAGAGTTCAGAATATTCCTCAGCAGTTGGTAATAAGACTGTAGAAAACATGGTTACAAATAAATGGAAATAAAAGCCAGAACTTAGAGCAGCTTTTTGTTGCAAAAAACCTTTCGTTCTGAAAGCTGTCAGAGACTGAGATGAGCTGGAGAGATGACAGAAAGCTTGAAACAATGTAAATGATGCTCTTCATAATTGAGAATTAAAACTCTGCAGCTCCTTCTTCAAGGCAGACATAGAATGGTTCTAAATAGGTCATTCTTGTTCCACATAAAGTCACCAAGCACCCTTCTGACTAGTGTTGTCCCCACTGGCATATCAGTCCAGTGCTTAAGAGGATAGAATATTTAATTCTTAGAATAGTGTGTTATTGCACAGTTACATTAATTGCGAACATCCATACTACACTTTTCAAGTCTCTGGTTTCCTAAGTCCTTCTGAAATGGGAGCAATTTGTTTATAAAATGCAGGCTTCATTAAGAGAAATGGCTCTTTGTAAAGATGTTTCCTAGACATCAGCATCTTCCCTGTGGCAGCTTAATTACAGAACAGTGTACTTAGTTATAACTAATTTCTCATTTAAGAATGAGGACACAAAATTAAACTCACACCAAAATAAAGACAACCTGCAGCTGGCTTATTTTGTTCTCAAGGGATAAAAATTCACAGACTAACTAATAAAGTTTATTAGAATTTCCCACTATGTTGCTAGAAAGAAGAAAGTATTGCAAATAACTAATAGGAAAGTAGCGTGCGTGCTGGTGAGTTGTCTCCATAACACGTACCATGTTTAAACACACGGTCTTTCAGCAGAGACATCTTCCCACAGTGAGCTATGTTATAATCCCTTACATGGTAGGTGGACAGAAAGGTCAAAAGTTAAGTCATGATTTCCTTGTGGAAGAGCAGATCCTACAAATGTTCTAGGTGTCCTCATCCCCTAAACTCAAAACAGGTGGATATGGCCATGCCTTCCTGGAGATCTAGTCTGCACTCTGAGCTACAAATTCAGTTCCAGTTAGAAAATTCATAGTGACTTTCCAAAAATGTTTGTGCCCCACTGGGAGGGGCAAGAGCAGAATTAGGGGTTCAAGATGGAACAAGTCTCTGACCTAAAACACTCAAGGGAAAGGTACCACAGAAGCAACTAAGGATCTGGAAAGGAGTTGCACTCAGGGCTCCTGGCTTTTACCGTATGTCCATCCCATGATTAGTTACAGCTCTTCTGTAGGGTTAACCAGAGTCAGATGAAATATTCCATTGACATGTCTGAGACTCCTCAGACACTTCAGTTAATTGGCTTTGTCCTATTGATCACAATGGGCTTAAAGCCAGGTCCTTTGTTTTTTTGAATTTATATTTTCAGGCAGGAGCCAGAGAGGCAGATCTATCATCACTAATCCGCAGAACACAAGAGTCTGTGGAGAACTTTTTCCTTACCCTTGGGTCTCTCATAATCACCAGCAATGAAGCTCTCAGAACACTGTGGTGTGATAATTGGTGCTTTAAGTCTCAGTTGTGAAGTAGACACTTAAGACGAATGACAGCTAAGTGAAATTTGGCCCAAGATCCCAATAGAAAATAAATGTAGACTGAAGGTTTCAGATGGATTATTTGTGATTTGACATATGGGTTTTCTTCCATTTAATTATATAATTCTGAAATCCAAATATATCCAAATGAAACCTAAACACATACATTTTCAGTTGCTGAGACTTAGGAGTTCTGTATCTGTATCTCAACACTGCAGCAGAGCCCATTTCTAGAGCTGAGCCTGATCACCTCTCTGTTGCCTTTCTGAGTGCTTAGAAACATATCTTCCAGGCATTAAGTGTTGATATCCTGTTTTTTTTTGTGCAATGTGCCACTGTATCTAGTGGCACCACATCTCATGGTGTGCTGTTTCCTGTCAGAGCTTGGCTGGCCTTAAAATAGTAGAATCAAAATATTTTATGTTAGAAGGGCTCTGTCTGGTCCAACACCTCCCATGCCAACAGCTTTCTTAAAGCAGGGGTATCTTGCTAGCAGAAAAGATCTTGTGTGGAAAACAGTTTATATACACAATTTTGGAAAAAACATTTTGGGTACAGCCCTCAAGAAAGGAAGGCGCTCAGCATCTTGTAACATTAGGTCTGGAACTGTTACAGAAAGTGAAATTTGTTTCAAGGTAACATGTTCAGAGTATCCCAGGAAAAGTGACTTTCTACTCACATTCAAAATTTCATTATTTTCCATCAAATAGATGATGCTGGATTTCAAGTAAGTGTTATAAGGGTCTGGCAGACGGACCTATCTTGGGAGTATACATGAAAGAGATCCCTAATATTTTGACCACATGTGAAATATTTTTTAAATGGTACATCTGCAAGTTTCTGAGCTACAGAGTAATTAAATAAAATACAAAAGTGAACAAGAACTATTATCCAGCATCAAAAATACTAGCTAGTTTATTTTCTCCCTTTCATATGTTTATTAAAATAATCAAAGGTTTGTAAAACGGAGTTGATTAAAGACTATAAACTTGTTTATTGGAAAAAACTGTACAGAGTCTACTTTCCCCCAGAGATTATGTCTTAAATTAGGCAGCCAAATATAAAGCCTCCCTAGCCCCAGCATGAATCTCGAGGTAGCTTAAATACATATGTTAGAGTTAAAAACTTGGCTATGGAACTAGTTTGTCCTTCTGGAAGGGCGTGATTGTGATTCCATCGGAAGATGCTCAGGCACTAGGAGTTCTCGCCAGCATAAAGCTTAGCTAAATGCATGTTGCACTTGCAGCCTCCATACTCTTCCTCTTGCCAGGACAAGTGGATATTTGTCGTGCAGCTGTTGCGTGTTTTTATTGCAGTAGTGGTGGTCTTGTGAACACGGAGAAATTACTTATAAGTTAGCTAGTTTGACTGTTGCTGCCAGGCTCAACACAGAATAACAGTTTAGGTGTTTATTTTATTTACTGGGTGGTTTTTGTGGCACAAACTGAGCTCCGTGTTATTAAAGCTACACATTTTGAAATTTCCTACCTAGCTTAGAATTAGCCAACCAATGAATTTAATCTGTTGTTTACATACGTACCTAAGCTGTCATCACCGTCATTACAGTGCAGAGGTATCCTTCTGCTTTGCACAGAGCCTGTATAGGTAGGTTCATGAGACGGTGTGGAGACCTTGACATGACCTAGAATCATGTCATAGGGTTTCATAGGAGTTCTTTGCCAGCACACTTGGGCACTCGAGCTAACTGGCTGGGGAGCAGGCATGCTCTTGCAGAATTGAACATGTGCCTTTGATTTCGAGGGTACTTACATCTTTTGATAAATGGTGATGTGGATCTATAACCCTTTCTAGGAGCCGTATCTGGGAACGTGTGGGATATTTGGAAAGCAATGGACACATAGTGAACAATCCAGACACAATGGAACTGTAAGCTGCCTCTGCAGGCAGCAGGCCTCAAGGATGTTGCAAAGGTCAACTATTGCTACAAGTTTGACGAAGCAAGCACAAAAAGTAGGACAAAGTAGGGCATACATGACTGAAAGCAGGATACAAGACAAGATACAGGCAGAGGGAACCATTCGTGTGATCAAAAGACCTTATCCAATCAAACTATTGCTTTAGGCGCGTGGACAGCACATGCTAACCAATCAACAGATGGCTTAC
>JAVJGG010000009.1:8791132-8803922 GCA_035590195.1 Aviceda cuculoides
TAAACCGAGCTATTAGGGCAATAAAGTGGCATTTGCTTGATCATATTGGTCGTGTGCAGTGTCCGTGACTTCCGCATCAACAGGAATGTTTTCTTATCTGAATAGATCTTATCCAGCAGAGTGTTATTGTGAAAATAAGTCTTCTGTAAAGATACAGAAATCTCACCTTTGAGTACTGTTTTGCAAATCTGAAGATCACCTGGGGATATTACATTCTATTCTAGGTGGGTTATGAGGTTTTCACCGTTATATGCAATCCTCCCCGTCTGAGTTACATAGTCAGATAAGAAAGAAATTATGTCTCCCTTTTCTTCTGAGTAAAAACTATTGTAAAATGGGGTTTGGATGTATGAAGCATGACCTCACACGAGTATTTTAAGCCTAAGAAAATAACTGCAAAACATCGGTTAAGCAACGGGGATTCAAAACGTGTTTGGCTGTAATTTGTAATGATTAATTCACAGAAAAATTGACACATTTTTGGAAATTCCAGAATTGCCCTTACATGGATAATTTTTCTGTCTGAATTGGCAAAATGTAATTTCTTTTAAAATCTTTACATGAAGAGGGGAAAGTGATTTTTGATATTGTTTTAGGGGAATGATATCAGAAAGCCATTAATTAGCTTTTTAAACCTACAGTTTAGACTACAGCTCTATACATCTCAAAATTTAATATGGTTTTAATTAGGGTTTTAATTTCAGAACATACACAATTTTTTCTGGCAAATTAGCCATTATTAGTGAATCATTGTCTACATGGCATGCATTACAAAATCTTACTTTTGAGAATGAGTGATTTTGACTTTCTGGCTACAAGTTTTTCACCTTCCCCTGTATTTACTTATTCCTGTGGGGTGCCGAGAACCCTCGGCTCCCCCTGTCTTTCACACAACTGAGCTCTGAGCATACTTAGATTGTTTGATTAAAAGTTTGTTTCTTCGATTGCTTTGTGCTCCCAAAGGCTTTGCTTCCAGGCAGCTAACATTCATTACCTTGAGGAAAACACGTGGGACAAACTTAAATCAGCAGCGCCAGTCCAGAATAGCAACGCATGTTCAGTGAGAACAAGGTGCAAGACAGTTGGCTTCTTGGGAACTTAAACCGTCACCAAGATCTTCAGAGGCAGGTGCGTTTGCTGGAGACAGTGCTGTGTATCAGGGGATATTGGATCTTGCTGCTGTAGAGACACAGTGATTTTAAAGGTTACTCTATAAGGTGAAATCGTAGCGTCTCTACCCATTACAAATTATTACATGACTCTTGAACTGTAAACAGTACAGACCATAGTCACTCCATTGCTTATTTAATTCATTTTATTCATTCATTTTATTCATTATTATTTTATTCATTCCATTGCTTATTTCAGATAGTTGGGGAGTTTCTATTGTATGTAACAAAAATGGGCTTTGGTCCTGTTTCTGCATTTCCTGAGGTACATGAAGTTTTGCCATCCACTGAAGCAAAGGGCAAACTTGATTGCAAAAAAATAGTGTGTTATTTGGTGTACTTAGAGGTATATGTACTATCTAGTGTAAAAAATACCTCATTAATAGCTAGCAAGTACTTTCACATGTAAATTAGGAAGGAAGTATAATGCAGTTATTCATCTCAGATCTAAAATGTTTACATTTCTTAATTGAAATACAACTACAAATGTTATTTGGAAAAAGCTGTCATAAATGCTACTTAATTTTTTAAAAAGAAATAAGTTCCAACTAAACATGCAGATTCCCTAATAAGGTGATTCAGTGAAGAATGTTTGATCTTGGTGAAACAAATTCTTCATCATCTATTGCCTAAGTGACTTTAAGGAACTACAGAAATAGGATATTTAGTTTTAAATGTAAATTTTATTAAAGTTCTGTATTTTCCCTTAAGGGCTGGGATTTCTTCTCTGTGGCAAGAAGTCACAGAATATGGTATATTTTATAAAAATATTTGTTCTAAGTAGTTACACTAGAAACTGCAAAGCTAATTTTAATCAATATATAGATACCTAAAAAGTATACACAATATACATAAAAAGGGAAATTAGACATACTTATGTATATGTATAAGCTTTTGATGTGTTTTTTGCATGTTTGCAGAGAAAGAGATTTTTGCAGCTTGTGACAGGGCCTATTAACCTGTAATCCAGCCTTTCATTTTCAGCCTGGATCCTCGGCAGCATAAGATATGGCTCAGAATGAAAGCTGCAGTAGTCCACACTCATGAGGCAATAGTCAGCAAATAGAACCCCAAGTCAGACAAAAGCTTGAGGCACCCTAAATGAAAAAAAAAAAAAAAAAAAAAAGATAAAAAGGGAAGGAAGACAACCAATAGAGCTGCTGACAACCACTGCTGCTGCTGAGGCTGATTTGCCTGTCAGGTCACTGCAGAGACCTCTAGTGCATATTTTTTAAGCTTTGTTTTGTTTCATAGGTATTTTTTACCTGTTTTCTGTCGAAAGATGCATTGAGAGACTGCTTTTACTTCTTCCCCCAGAAAGGAGAGGTGTTGGAAAAAGTTGTTTCAAGCCATTTTTGAAAGAGAAGGAATTGGAGTTTGGTGTGTGGGGGTTTAGGACCAGAAGGGTTGAAGTATGAAGCTGAGACCCTTTTGGAATCAAAAAGATCTTGTTTAATTTTTCATTTTATGACACGTGTCAGTTTTAAATGTGTCAGATTAAAAAAATCCACTCAATAGCACTACCCAAATACGTAAGCAGATCTCTGGAATTTCCAGCATCTACACTAAAACCAAAATGTGTGATGAAAAGCACAAATATCACATTGTTTCTACTTTGGAAAGTTTTTCAATATCTATGGAAACCATTTCCTCCTGATATTATTGAACCAGCTACTGATGTTTGACGGGTAAGGCGTATGCTAGTGCATTTGTCCTGCTGCTCTAGTAAAACTAGGAGTTGTTTGGAAGATTGTTCCATTTTATCTGGATTTCAGAGATATTAAAACTGATTTTTTTTTTTTTTAAATGAGAAGTTGTATCACCACCATGGTGAGTTTAAGAACAGAAATAGAAAAAGCTTGGTTGGGTGGCCATGCTTTAGAAGGATCCCAAAGCAATCTGTTGTGTAGGCAGTGCTGGGTGACTTTAATTACAGGTAATATTGGCAAAGGATGAATATGCTGTTGAGCATTCCACTTCCCACTCCTCATTCTACTACCATGAGCCAAAACCTCAGGAACAGGTCACAGAAACTTTTTATATGTTGTCAGCTGAACTAAAACCAGTACTGCCTTTAAATTGCAGGGATGATTGATATATGGCCTTTAAATCATAGCAAGCTATACACAGCTGTCATTTTTGAAATATTTCTCTGCAGTCCCACATTTGTCCTGTTCTCCAGAACAACCTTACAACTCCCATGCTCTTGGACATGGTATAAATAAATGGAGACAGTGAGCTCGTAGGGAGAATTGAAAATAATGTAAATAAATTTGCAAAGAATCCTGCATGGAACAATTATACAGAATTTAAGACAGGTGAAGACAATAACGTTCTTAGAATTTAACTGTTTTATTCATTTCTGAGTGGTGAATGACAACCTTTGAATAAATGACCAGTGAAGCTTTTTCTCGGCTGCCAAGGCAAGAGTGTGATTTTCTATGAGTGAAACTCCAGAGCCTTCAGACTTTCAAGTTTCTTCACTCAATATGTGTATAATTTAAGAATATATTTTCATCAAAAGTACTCTTAGTGGCAATAAAGGCAGAATAAGAGTTACGTACCATACAGCTCGAACATTTAGGTGCTTTCTCAGAGCTATTATTTAATATTGAAGAAAGTATGTAAGGAGTCCTAAGGGCCCTTTTTAGCAGTTCATTGGTTTCTACAGTTTATTTCATTCCTTTCAGAAATTACACATGGTTTTGCCATTCAATTATGTCTGGTGATGAGAATTTATGGTGTTCTTAGGGAATAACTTGCCTAAGTGATTATAGGTGAAAGGTCTTGCTACCATGCCAAGAAGCTGGTTTTTAATGCCGCGGCTTTGCTGAGCCACAGTGTATTGACTTATTAGAGGCCAGTAGACCAACGAAGATCTCCTGATGTGGAGTAAAGCTTGTAAAAGCAATACTAGGAAATGTTTTTTTTCTGCAGTGACAATGTGTTCTTGGATACTTCAATGATCCTGACAAAGACTGATCATCCTGGTAGCAGTTTCAAAGTGCAGTTGGGCTGTAATCATCATCTGCATTTGATGTTTTCTATACTTTCAATGTCTTGCTCTGGTAGAAAAGCATTGCCTTCTCTGAAAGCACTGACTTCAGTCTCCCACGGCTGGTCATTTAATGAAATGGGTTTATTATGTGGGTTTCTGAGTGAGAAAACAAAAAGAGCAATAAAAAGCAAGCAGATTGGCAGTTGCTATGGCAATTCCACCCTTTGTTAGGGTTTGATATAAGTCTTAGGAGCTAGGGAAAATGCTCAAAAATGGTAATTAGTCTTTTCAAGGGAATATAATTTTCCACTGTGAGCAGAGATTATAAAATCAGCAATTTAACTGATATATCTGCACTAAGGAATCTAAATTTTATATTATCTGTTTCTTAAGGAGAGGGGACATTTTCTGTAAAATAATTGTATTGTTATCTGCAATTCCAATTATGTAGTGTCAAATTTTATTTCAGATTATTGACTTTTTTCAAGTGTATATTGGTGACAGTTGTTAATAATATTATCTGAGCAAACAGAAACCCAATAAAGTGTGTTATTTGTTGCAAGAGGTCCATTAATTTCAATATAAAACATAATGTTAAAATAGCTTAGATTTTCCCAGAACCTGAGAGGAAATCTTTGTGTGAGTTTTGGGACACAGCTATGAGGGATGGTCTCTGGGGAAGGTCCTGAAAATGAGATAAAGTTGCAACTATGTGATATTTATCCATACCATACATTTAGTGGATAGCAGAGGACTTCCAGATTAGAAGTTTAATGCCAAGCCATTTTTTCTGCAGAAAAAAATTCTGGTGACAATGTATGTACTATGCTGCTAAGCTTACGAACCACCTCTGAGTTTTGGGTAGACTAATGGAGTATGCAATAATACTCTTCCCCATTTATTATTCCAATTACACTGGCTACAGCACAGACATCTAAAGGCTCTTATTTATATAATACTTTCTTACTCTGAGACTCTCCTTATATTAGGCCTCTAAGCAATTTCCAATGATGGATTTTTTTATATTTCTAAAGATGGATATTGGATAGATTTATTCATTATTTTGGAACTGTAATACACAAAATTCTCTGTAGAAACTGCAGCAAAACCACAGCACACTAGTTGTATATTACTTGACATTTGTTTCCAATAGAGTTGAATTTGTAGGAGATAATGTTTGTTCCCATGAAGAGCAACAGATTCCTACCCTCTCTTTTAAAACCAGCACACTTATAAGAAATTTTAAATTTTTACATTTGGGAATAGCTGCATCCAATACCCTGTATTTTCTAACACAGCGGTAACACTGAGAAACATCCTTGCAATAAAATTGTCTCACTGCTGTGGCTGTAAAGACAAAGGAGGCGTTCTGGGCAAATGTGCTAAGAGAAGAGAGGAGAAGATAGCCATTTAAAAATAACCACAGAAAAAAGCATGGAGTCTAGCTAACAGCTGAGTCACAGGATAGGCTAAAATGAACCTACAAATTCTGCCAAATAATCATCTGGCTTTATTTTTTCTTTAGGTTCTCTGTAAGAAGATTTTATGTGAAAGGACATTGAAGTGGTAAGCTAATAGTAATTTTTAGAACCCCATTTTAAATAAACTGTTATCGCACTTTAAAGGATATATTTGAAAATATATGACAGCAAAATCCAGTCAAATTTTGAATTATGTTTCACACCAGAGTAGTATTCTAAAAGGAATTTCAAAGGAGAGGGATACTATAAGTTACTATCTTTCTATTTTGATCCAAGAGATTGATTTACAAAAAAACCAACAAACAAACCACAACAGAAAGGGAAAGAAATTAATTAATTGCAAGGAGGAACATTTCAAAGGCTGAACATGATTTCTTTCTCTCTTGTTAATACTAATGGCTTCTGATTCGCACAAATGACAGAAAAAGTAATAGTCTCATGTGCTTCAGTTAAGAGGTATGTAGAAGTATGGACATCTGTGTGGAGAGAAGGCTCTTCATGCATGTGGATGCATTCTCCCTCTGAAGAAGTCTGCCTCTTTATTGTCACCAAATATGTAAGGAACCTCAACCCTTTAGCTAAATGGTTAAAAAGACACTGTAAATAACGTCCAGGTGCTGCACAGAGTCATATTTCTGAAGTTAGGGGATATTATTCTAAAATAACCATATACTTGCAGCATACTTGGAGGTTTTCAGTAAGTACTAGACAGCATTATTGGAACAGCTAATGCCTGCTTTGTATTTGTTATTGGATATTAATTAACCTCAGAAATTACCCAAAGATGTGCATAACCTGCTTACACAAGTTTTCATACCCTGGTCTGCTCTGTAGGGAATGCCCAAGCATGACTGAGGGCTGCACATGCATAGTAAGTAACCCCAAACATAAAAGAGCAGATGCGTTCCCTCCTGGGGACTGTGGGCTGGCAGCAAGGAAGGTGTTATATAGCACTTCACAGCTCTGAGAATCCATTAGGAGATCTCACAAAGAATACTTCTCCAAGAGAGATCATCTGGCCAGAAGCCTGCAGGAGAGCTCTTAGAGCTCCCAGGTAATTACTTTGCATACTTATGTGTCTAGACTTTTTGAATAATTTGTGTTGTAGAGACACACCTTCAAAATGAATCTAGAAAAGTATTTTCTCAAAAGTCTGAGGAGGAAAACATCTATTCAATTGTGCTGGTTAGCATTTTATTAAGTTTTCCTGGTATTACCAGCCAGGCAGTAAATTTATGTTGGTTATATGCCATACTCCATTGAAACAGCCTAATACAGTGAAACACTAGTGCCAGTATCAGGGAGAGCACTTTGTGCTCTCGCTGTCTGCATTCTGGGTTCCTCACCAACTGGAATGTATACACATATATATATGCACAATATATATATACACATACATATATATACACACATGCAATATATATACAAGAATGCAGATTTTCTTCCTCTGTCATGGTCAGAGACATGAATGTGCTGAACAGACAAGTTTGAAAGGGTCTGCAATATTCACACCAGACACAGAAGGGCATCTTTAAGCCTCTAAAATTGTACCAGCGTTCTTTGCCATCTGTCCCACCTGAAGGTGCAGAGGTGAAAGAGGCCAGTGATAAGACAGGACTGATCTAACAAAGAAAGTATACAAGTAGCTGTCATGTTGGAGAGTGAGACTTTGTTTCTGCAGTCTCTGGCTCTACATGGAGATGGCCCTGAGCTCTAATCCAGACTAGGTCCTGATATTGAAGACTAGCCCAAACCTAGTAAGAGGCTGTGCTCTGCAGAGGTACTCAAGAAAGTATTGAGTCTTCTCAGTGAAATGCAATCAGCTGCAGAGGTGTGTAACAATTATTCCTATCAGGAACACGACATATGTATTGTCATCTCCTTAGTGTGCTAAAATCTGGCAAAGCAATGCTGCCGTTCATTGAGCTTGACCCTGTGTGCCATGACAAGGGATGGAAGCATTCAGAGCTGTAGCCTGCTAAGCAAAGAGGCTCCAATCCTTCTGACATCCTCTGTAATGGAAAAAGAGATAGAAGAAGTAACAGTGGGGGGAGCAAAAGAGCCAATACGTGGAAGAAAACAGAGCAGTGGGAGATGTTCTGGAGCATCTAAATGTCTTGACACAAGATGACTGGCTCCATGACATTATCTTTCATGCCTTGGATAGTGGAGGTTGCCAGAGTGAGACTGGATTTTAGCAAGATTGGGAGAAACAAAGCAGGATCAGGCAGCATTTGCACAGAGGCACATACTGTCTGAGTGATTAAACCTCTTTAGTTCTGCAGGTTTCTCTGAGATAATGTAATGCTGATATAGTTTGTCATATATTTACAATGTGATAAGCTTGGAGAAAATAGGGATTTCACAGTAAATGGAGGTATAGTGAAAGTGCCTTGTAAGGTTCACACTCCATATATCAATGTATTTAATAACCCAAGTAATTTTGGATGATATCTTACATTTTAATGTATTAGTTAAAATATGGTTCATGGTCTAAAATTAGACAGCCTAGGGTGATCATATGATAGAGGATAAAATATTCATCTCATTATAATTACAGAACTTAAATATAAAAGATTGAAACCTAGTAATGTTGCATTTTGAAAAAAAGATTGTATTGTAAATCTGGAGAGTCACGTGAGTAACATCCATTCTAGGATTCTAAAATATTATTTCCTAGCCTTAGAAATGCATTTTGTGTCGGATTCAAATTTTTCCTCAGTTAAACAGCAAACTAACAGTGTCCTTTCACTCAGTGGTGGCAACATGGTATAGAGATTTTCCATATTAAAATGTACATTACAATTTATATTTTTTTATATCATGTATGCAAATTTGAAATACAGTGGGTTTGCAATAATACTACATAAGTAATGGAAGCAAATGCTTCCGTCCCTGCCAAACACGTACACACAGCAGAAAACCCCCTTGAAGTCTACACAAGGAGGATGTGAAAAATAGCCCAGAGAAGAGTAATCAGAGGCAATGAAATACTAGTTTTCAAACAGGCAAAAGGTTGCTGCAAGAAGAGACATTCTGGGTCCATCCACTCTGTTATTCTAAATGTAGTGCTCTCAGAGGACATAAAAAAGCCTGTAATTTGTGCCAAGTAACAGCAATCCACCTTCATTATGTACTCCCTCACCTGTTTAGTGGACATCTTGGATACAGCAGTTCTAAATTACGGTGAGACTAAATGGCTGAGAGCTATCATGGAAGAAACATCATTATGAGTGAACTACAGAATCTGCTTAACTTTAAATGAGGACAGCTCCCATTCTACCTGTGATTTAGTATTAACTGCAATGACATCAAGGTTTCCTGACTCAATAGCTTCCGAAACACAAGTTTCTGGCCTCTCTGTGGCCATAAAAAGCCATAATAACATTATAATAAGATTTTAGATTGGAGAAAGGAATATAGGAAGCAAGTTCAAATGCCACTGGGCAGGTTCATCGTAAGAGACCATATGGCTATAGGCAGAAGATCAAGAAATCAAAATATACATAAATATAAGCTTAATTCTGACTTCAAAAAATGCTTGTAAAGGAAGGGGTACAATCAGATCAACATAAAGCAGCCTAAAGACAGCTATTGCCAAACACCTCAGCCTTTTGCTGCCTCTTTTCAAAGTCCAGAAGGGATGGTTTAAGCATCAGCTCTAGCAGACAAATGAAAATGGTAAGGGGTGTTGCATGTAGATCTCTTCCCTCATTTTATCTTTGGATTATTGCAGCCAGAAGCTGTTCCCCTGGAGCACACTTGTTTAATTTTGTTGCATTTATGATGCTTCCTTTGAATATTTTTTTTCATGTGAGCAACTCCTTCAGTAATAGCATGAACTTCTGAGTCTGTTTTATACTCTGAATTTCATTAGGCAGGTGACAAATACCTGTCTGGGAGGTCCAGATCAGTGCCCACTTAATAATGCATTATCATTTTAATGGTCCTTTCTTACACTTTGCAGTATTGATATTTCATGGTTATAGCACCCAGCAGTGCTAAAGAGCAGCCAAGCACAAGGCCCTGTCAGGAAGAGGTCTCTATTTTTAAAGCATTTTGATTGTAGTGTGGACCAAGAACTTTCATGAGAAGGTCCAGGTCCATGCCTAAATTCAGGCAAAATGAAATTTGTATGGATGGGAGGAGGGTAGAATGAGAACACACAGATGATAAGGACTCTGCAGATAATCAGTTTATTGAGCTAATGCATGCAACAAAAGTGCATAGGTGGATTTTCTCTGTTCTTCTCTGCATAAGGTATTTTGTTAGTTATGTTTGTGCTATTCTTGTTAACTTCAGAATGGTTCTTATATACAAAGGTTGGATGACCAAACCCCTAGTAATTTACTCTTCCTTGCTATGTTATTTAATTTGTTACCATTTTTAAATACATAGGAATGTTAGATCTACTAAACACTGAACCAATTTCAGCTCTGGTGAGAGTTATGAGTTCACTTTAGCTTTGTAATGATGAAGGAAAACCTCTCCAGCAAAGTCAAGAATAAATTATTTTTAGTGAAAGAGAACAATTGTTCTCTTTTTAAGTCGGAAAATAAACACAATTATTTAGACATACCTGCAATGTAGGAAGTAGTGGTCCATGATATCCTCTCAAAGTAATTAATGTAAGTAAGTGGTGCAATAATTTTGAAAAATCTTTTGATCATCTTTTTTCTACAGAAAACATGTATTGGTCATATTCTACCTGCCTCTTTGCTTTTTTTTTATTTTATATTTTTTAATTTGTTCATTTGTTAGAGCAAGCTAAGGTTATTTGTACATCTGAAGTCAAGGTTCGGGGCATTTCAAGCCCCACTCAGCCCCAGCTGAAGAGTTTTCTAATATTCTGATAAGATATCTTGGAAGTATCTTCTCCAGCCTTAAAGAAGAAAATGTTCTTTAAGAACATATGTAGGAACATATATGCATATATCCAATTTTGACCTTTACAATAGCTAAAACATGTCGGTTTCAATTGGCACTGAGTATTGGGTTCTGGTTCTGCAAATCTATAATGTTAAATATACATTTAAATAAACCTGCAGAAAGTAATATATGCATCGTATTTTTTGTAAAAGTAATGTAAATCAGAGTTCTGACTTGCTTTCTAATTTGGGGACAGGGAGAAGGATTCATTTATGTTGGGGTTTTATTGTATTTGATATTGGCTGTCAATCAGGTTGTCATCAAATGTAGTCAAATATGATGAGCTTTCCTTCAGTCTTGTCAACAAAGCAGATGGCATTCTACTCTTCATTGTTTCTCTGGTTTTCTGTTCAAAATGCTGTAAATGAGATGAAGTTGAACATCTTCCCTGTATCAAGACTGATCTCTTTGGTTATTAGATATTTGAAAAGCCTCCACCAACTTTGACTCTGTTCTTTTTCTCCTCCTTCTATAAATCAGTGCAAATCAAATGGAAACCTACACTTGTGTCACAGGCTGGCACTGAATGAAGATCCTAAGCTGTTCTTTTCTGGTGTCATGAAGAACAGGAGAGTTTAAGGCACCCTTTCCCTCCTACAGGAAATAAGAAGTCTGTTGTTTTTTTCCTCTGGCAATAGATTGCTTGCTAGGTGAGGATAAGTGAAAGTGCTCTGACCTGACTACGCGTTCATTTCGTGCAACCCATTTGAACTACTTGCATTTTTTGAAGTCAGGAACAAGTATTAGTCGCGCAACACTCCAGGTGACAGAGCAACTATGCGCAATGGATTTCTGTAGCAGATGTGCATGTGGCACATTCCTGCTTCCCTGCCTTCTCCATAACAGTTGAGGTAGGACTTGATCTCGTGTCCAATTAAACACATTCAGTTGTTAAATAACTAAAAAATGGCAATTGGCAGGGCTGCATCCAAAACTATGGTTGCAGCAACAACAGCAAGAGGGAGAAGATTGCACAATCCCTGTTCATAGACAGTCCTTTGGCTTTTCCCCATCTGTGTACTAAAGCAAGTAAAATGCTGTTAATCTTAACAGCAGCAATCTGAACTGGAAATTAGACCTCGTCCATTATTTATGAGGATGGGTGGAAAGTAAATAATCTTTTTTAGCATTAAACTGCAAATTCGGAGAGATATGCTGGTTTTGGATGATATGACACAAAGAAACAAATCTTACTGCTCTCCCAATTTATCACATCAGATTCTAAAGGCATAAAAGTTGTTTTATTTCCTGCATCCGCTTTGATTACCTTCCTCTTTTGGTCTTACATGTTCATGCATTCACTCTCTGTTGTTTTGCAAGAGACCGAAGTAAAACTTGGGTATACTATCAAGATGGAAGAAGGAAACTATAGGCCCTAAGCCTCCTTTCAATTACACCAATGTAAAGGAATAACTTAATTGAAATCAATGACATTTCCCTGGTGTGAGACCTGCTGACAGCTATAAGCCCTCTACTAAGAATCTAGTAAAGTAAAAGATAGTTGACAGATTTGTTGTTCACTGTGTGCAGTGGCAGCACCTGCTTTTCCATTGCCAACATCTAAATATTAGGCCTCAGTAAAATCTGCCGCTTGTGTGGCTGCCATTGCAAATCTGGTGCTTTGGTATAAAGGAGAGAATAATGTGTGACAATAAAAATGTTGTCTGCCATTGGCAAATTTTAAGGAGTTCTTATCTAAGAAGAAGAGACATTATTTCCCCACTCCTTCATGCTGTTTTTGGTTCCCTCCTTCACCCAGTGGGACTTTTAAAGCCTTGTTTCCTGAGTGGTGGTAGGAAGATTAATCCTTTTGCAAAGAAATAAGGACAATTTCCCTTAACTGTGCTCCAGGTTGCTTTCCTTGTTGCCATCACTCTGCAACCACTCTGTATGAAATGGTCCATATTTACAATCCAGAAAGACAACTTTTTGACTTTTTGAATGTGTTGCAAACTATTGACTCTAGAAAAATAAGCTAGCATTTCTATTCAACTACTACCCTGGAGTCTTCTCTCTTACATTTTATGGATCATTGCACAGAAAATCAAGCTTACAAAAACAGGTGAAAGGGCTGGATACACGTTAAATGTAGAGGAAAAGAACTTCTTGCATATCTCAAAGTGTTTTCTGGGGTTGCTTGTGGAGGGCCTCGGCTGGACCGAGGGGCCTGGGGAGGATATTGACCTTGACAAGATTACAGTGTTCCCTTGAGA
>JAVJGG010000009.1:8803935-8817733 GCA_035590195.1 Aviceda cuculoides
TGGCTTTCTTCTGCTCCCCCCCACCCCCCTCCAATGTTTAGTTTTGATCTGGTAGCATTTAAGTCAATATTTTCCCTTTTTGCTTTCCTCATGGAAGCTACATTCAGGAGTGTAGCCTGGTTTTGCAAGATGTGGCCTGTAAGAGTATGTTATTATCAGGAAGATATTTTTCTACTCCATTGCATACTTTTCCTTATGCATGACTTCCATTACAGAAGAATTCATTAGCTGATTGACTCCTATCTCTTTCCTCACAGAGGCTGTTAATGTTATCTGTCAGCTCTCAGTCTAAATCCCAGTCCAACTCAATGTTGTATGGTCATGAAAGAGCAGGCTAAGGCTATACCTGTACAGAGAGATAGCAAGATCAAGCAGGAGAAAATCGGGTCTTTGTTCAGGAACTACAAATTCCTTATGTCCAGCACTACGTCCCTTCAAAAAAATAAGTTGGTAGCTTCCTCACACAGACAGTAGGGCATATCTTCTGGTAATGAAAATGGACATTGATCCACTGACATTACTGGAGCTTTTTTGGATAAAAAACAATTAAGGACCTGGCCCTGTAACCCTGCTCTTCCATGCTTTTTCTCATGGAGAGGCTTCCAGTCAGAGTCCACTGGCAGCACAGATGGTTTGTCATCGCTGTTCAAAACGGAGACATCTCTGTGAGAAGCACTAAACAGAGCAGGGCACATCTGAGCTGCAGAGACCATCCATACAGGCTTCAACACCCTTGTTGTGGAATGCATCAGCACAGTGCCATATTATGCTACTGTGTGGTTTTCAGAAGTTAACTGCTCTCCCCACCAGGGACTAGAGCCTGTGGAGCTACCAGCTCACTTAGAGCTGTCATGGGAAACGGTGAAAGTAACGGTTACGTGGCTGAGATATACTATGCCACTATCTAGCATTTAACTGTGATGGGGGATTACATATCAAGGAGGGAGTTATCTTTTCTGCAGCCATCTTACTGCTGCTATTAAGCAGCAATGAAAAATAACTGCTAAGAGGTTTCTTTAGGCAAACTACATATAAATTTCTGCCAAAATATGAAAGAATGGTGATTTCATTAGTCCTTCTAAAAGCTGAGAGTCCAAGAACAGGTAAAAAAAAAATTCATGCAGATTGCTTACGACTAAGCTTTTTCTGCATCCTTTGTAGGCTTCTGATCTCTAAAGATGACTAGGGTTGCCATACAGAAGAGAAGATGAGGTTCAGTTGCTTTCCCATTAGAAAGGTTTGCTTGACTCCATTCTGGTGGCTTTTTTTGCCCTATAGCTTGGGACTGTTCACCAATAAAATCACATAAGTTCCAGAAACATAATCACCAGATTAATCTTTTATCCAGGATCAATAAACCATTTGCATTTGAAATGTTAGTAAATTCTTAATCTATCTGCATAACTTTAGACTGGCTGCAAGGTTACCAACTGCAACCTTTGGTATGCACTTGGACTTCAAACCTATGTTGTCAGTGTCATTCCTTCTCCAGGTGTATGCAAGTTGCTTAACTAGTTCCATTGGTTTAATAACAGAAAACAGGTTATGTGTGACTATCATAGATTTGCAGATGATGTGGCAGAGGATATTAGCTGAACTCTTGCATATATTTACTGCTTAGCAAATATATTCAGCTGTAGGTTGTAAAAGTCCTTCTCCTTTTAAGTTGCTTTTATTTCAGCCAGAGTAGATGTAGGCTGATAAACATAAAAGGCAGATTGCAGGATGTTAAAAGATCTTGAAATAACATTTGGAGCCTGTATAAAATTATGTCATAACTATCACGTATAAGGTGCCGTATATCTATTTTTTCCACAACTAGTTTATGTTTCATTTTTAAAAAATCCTTTAGCTAAAAGTTTTGAAAGTGAATGCCTATAATCTGACATTTACACCTGTATTTAGACACATAAATAAAAGTACATGACTAAATACTTAATAAAGGTACATACCTTGGTATTACTTTAGACTCACAGCTTACATGATGACTGATGATTTTGTAAATAACATTTCTCACATAGAACAGCTACAGCAGGTCAGACAAGAAGGTGACCTTCCCCAGTATCTTTGGCAATGTCAAAGTGGATGCTTTAGAGAGAGTGTTAAAAAATGATAAGCATATAGTGACATTTCTATCAGTACATCCTCCCAACTTCTGTCAGTTTAACACATTAAGGGCACCTCTTGGGTTGGAGTTTGCATCTGTAATACTTGATAGCCATTTAAGGATTTTTCTTACATGAATTTATCTAGTAATCTTTTGAATCTCTTCATAAATTTGTTCTCCTGTGGCCATGAGTTCCACTGCTGAATTATTTATTGTGTTAAATTGTTCTTCTCTTTTGTTTCTTATTTAAGTCCCTAGCTTTAATAATAGTAGTGTGGCAAGCTCGATCCCTCCTGGTCTCTAATTATTGCTTCAATATTTTAAGAATTATTTAAGAGTGCAATTTCCGCTTGGAAGAAAATATGGTTCTCTTCTTTCTGGCAGTTCTTTAGTGCTAATGAGGCTAAACTTTCCTCTCATGTAGATACTCTCCACTAGCTGCCAGGAGGCAGACAATGACAGTACCGTATGTCAGTTGGTAATGTTCCTGGATGGTAGGTAAATGATTTCCAAACACAGGAACAGATTGCTGATGTTTTAGACTCCTTGCTCTCTAAGGAAAAACACTTCCCACATAGCTCACTGTTGTAAAAGCAAGTAAATTTCTTCAAATATTCTTAAAAAGTTGTTTCTCAAAATGCTAAAATTAGAACACACCTGAACATTTCAGATAAATTAGAATAAAGAAATGATCCTCAGTAGGAAAATGTATTGCAGAAGCTCATAGATCTCTTCCCTTTCTAACTTCTGTTATACTGTCATTCATGTTTTTTAAAATTTATGTTTCTGACAAACAGGAAGCCTCTGATACCTATTAGAGATAGTTAAGCCTCTTAAAATGAGAGTGGTGTTTGCTAATGGTACACTAGTACCTTTGAAAGTTTGCAAGTATTACCTGTCCAATCTGCACAGAAAATTTTAGCACTAGGTGAGAAATATATTTGCTGCTGGCCTTAAGGTGCCAAACCTACTATTCCTCCTTAATGCTTCTCCTTCACATTTGTTCTACTATTTCAAACTGCTTGTTAAGGAAAAGATCATTATGGCACAAGGATGTCTTCAAATTTTAAACTATCTGTTCTTCCTTCTAGGGAAAAGGCATATTTGGGTGAAGCTGAAGACAAACAGTATTCCAAAGTAGTAGGTCATGATTTTCCTCCCCTGAAAAATGCCACAGCTGTCTAAAAACTAGCTTTCTCTCAATCTTACTAGGCTAAAAAGGGGAGCTGAAAGAATTCCTCACCTCCCTATAGCATATACATCACTGAAGTTAGTCAACAAGTTTTTATTTTGGGGAGTCTGGTTTTTTAAAAATTCTGACTTTCTGAGAAAGAAACAGTAAAATAGAAATGTGCCAATTTTGATGAAAAAATATTTGGAGTTTTTTAGATTCAGGATATGGTCTTCTGCAACAGGGGCAGGTGAGAAGAAAGATCCCACAGCAGCTAATAGCCACTAACGGAGGCACTCATTTGGGATATGAACAGCTCTGGTTAAATCATCAGTATGTTTAATACAGAACAAGGTCTCAAGCAAGCACTGACACACCCTGCAAGTGCCTTACACTGACATGGTTGGCTTTTCCAGGGTGGGAGTCTCTCAGACTCTCTGGATTCAGTTACTGTGCTTTGTGTAAGAACTCCACCACTCTTGGCACCGAAGTAACAAACCCTTGTGATGCAAGGTTAGATTTCTCTCTTGTTTAGAATATGGGAGACTCAAGTTGCTCTTCAACTGAAGAAGGGCAGGACAGTGGAACCGTGCCTCTCACATGTAAGGTGTTGTTTGCCTCGACTTAAATATCTGTGTTCAGCATGTCTCTCATTCTTCTTGAGAAAATAATGGCAATTCTTTGTAATGAGAGCAGCTAAAGAGTAAAATCTCAGAATTTTTCATGCATTCTAGTTTCCTGACCAGCTGTACAAAAGCATTCATTAAAGGGTCTTCCTTTGTAGAGGCAATAGGTTTTAAGTGTACAGTACTCTTAAGAATGTGAAAAACACTGCAGTTTATTGGAGAAGACCTGAGCATTGTCCTTATAGTTACTGCTGCATCTAGATAGAAATGTTTTACTCCCCCAAAAGGTTTCTAAACAATGCAATGAACATGTAAAAATATTTTCTGTAATTTATGTGGCATATGCAATATGCAGTATGGCATAGATATTCAAGTGGTTCAATATGGGATGATACTCATGACCTCAGCACTCCAGAGTAATGAATCCTTCCCCTGTTCCTACTGCTTCTTATCACATTGTCAGTCACACGTTCTTTCTTCTCTGAGTGCAATACACTAAGATTTTTTTTCTGCTTCTCTATCAAACTCCTTTAACCAAAATATGAAACCAATATGGTTAGAGTCACGTTTTCAATCCATTGTATTAATGGGTTACAATTGTTCAGCACAGATTCTGCTCCTTCCTCCATAACTTAAACTAATCCTTAGGGGAGATCCGGAATAAACTCTTATCTTCAGTAAAATGCCAGTGACATCTGCACAAATGATACAACAAGGGATGAGAAATGAATGATACATAATAATCTTCTAAAAACAGCACTTGGCATTGCTTCAAGTTAACTGCTGACTGTTCAGATCTTATAATTTTAATGGGGTACAGTAGTGGAGGTCATTGCATTTTTTTTTAGTCTCTCCATGACCATGAGATGAGAGAAGTATAATTTGGCATCACCTCATCAGGACATCTGTCCTAGTTTACAGCTATTATTTCTGCCTGTGATATATTTTTGAGCTTTAAGGTGATCAGATTTCACTTAGTATGTAGCCTCAGGGAAAGTTGGCAGCTTATAGGCAGTACATGAAACACTTGGCATTTACTGAAAAAGAAGTAAAAATTAATTCCTTCTTTTCTCGGCTAATCTGCAGATGGAAAATTTATTTTTCAAAGTATTTCTGTGTAATAAAATTCTGAGATTTTATTTACTTGTTTGTCTTTCTTATTTTACTTATAATGGAGGCTGAACTTAGTCTGTTTAGATATTTAAAATAGAGGGCTAAATTAAATGAAATTTTATACCAGCCATGCACTGTGATTTGGGCTGAGTTGAAAAATCTCAATCTGGTTTCACATCCAACTCTCCTTATGAGTCAAAGAAATATGATGACACTGGAATCACGAATTCTGGAACAGCACACTCTGTAAATAAAAGACAAGTGTGGATGTGGAGGGAAAATACCAAATTTAGTTTCAGAGTTTGGATCTGATATTTTGGTTCAGGTCAAACTTCCTTTATCTCTCTCAACTTTCAATTCAGAAAGGTAGGTATTGTGTACTCTGTTGTTAGATTCCCAGAAATGCAGCAGTTCCCACTAGCTGTTTTCCATTTTTTCATGCTTTGCTTCCCATCATCATTTTCAATAAATCTGCAATGCAAACTGAAACTTGATATTTAATGTAGGGATAAACTTGTCTATTGCTACTGAGATATTGAATTTAAAGCATAGGAAATTGTGTAGTCTCACTTCAGTGCATTTTGCCATCGATGGTATCTCTCAGTTTACTCCTTAAATATTGGTGGTTGCTGAAAGCTGGATCAGAACCTGAAGTCAGTTCTCATTTTTCACCCCTACTTAGGCAACCTTCTCTGGAAATCAGTGTGATATAAACAAGCAGGATTTTAAGCAATATTTCATAATTAGATCTGTTGGAAAAGAAGAGCAATGTGTGGCACCAGAAGGCAGTGCTGGTTTGTGTTACCTCTTAGCTGGTCCTGGCAAAGCTACTCCAAGAGATGACACATATCTGTTAGTCTCATTCTCATAGAAAGCCAGTGGAAATGTTTTATGTTGGATAAAGCAGTGAAGATAAAAGATGACAATAGAACTGTGAAATAAAGCAGTAGGCCAGGTGCTGAGAAAATGGTCTGGTTTTACTCCGTTTGTAGATAAAGCTGTGACTGACTTTAATAATTTCACTTGTACTAGGAATTAATTAGGACCTTAAAGTTTGACCAATACCAAATAATCATTCTAATAATCTACAATGTGCAACCTAGTTATACCATGGAAAGGGCAGTAATAGTTACAGGTTATAAACAACTTGGTAGACAAAACATGAAGACAGAGACCTCTCATTGTGTTTTTATATGAAATCACTACCTTTTGATCTTTCTCCCCTTTGATTTCTTATTGAAGAAAAGATAGTAATCTCACATTAATATACTGCCTTTCCCCTCAAAGCACATCAAAAAGGTATAGTAGCATGTGTGTATAATGTCTGTGAGTTTGTCTCTTACATAAATATGAAACCTTTTATTTAATAGGAAGTAGCAAGGAGATGGAGGCTTAGAGGATGAAGTAGAAAAAAACCCCAAATAAGCATTTTAAATTTGTTGGGCATTTAAGTCCCTAGAATATAATTACCCAGGTTGGACTGGTTCTGGGAAAGGGATTCCTGAACATTTTAGGCCATGTAGCACTCAGCATTTCTGGTTTATCAATGCAAAGCCATTATCTTCATGGCAATATGGTTGCACAGATTGGGCACAGATCACTTACGGTGGCCTACACGACACTGAAAGTAATCTCATCCAAACCGCTGGGATTTTCAGTGATCTGCAAAGGCCCAAAGGATCAATTTTGTTTCATCATCTGGACGACAATCATGCCCACCACCATGGTGGTAAGGAACTGCATAGGTGCTGATTTGGCGCAGTAACTGTTTCAGGTCCTGTGGCTTTGGGCTGGAGCTCTGACTGTCAAGTACGGTGCTGGCCTGATCCTCCTGAGCTTGTGAAAACCAAAGCCACAGCCTCAGGTCTGCCTCAGGAGAGAATGAAGGAGCAGTAGTCCCTCCCTAGAGCTGACTGCTGTGTGGCAGTAGACATAGCATTTGGGAACAATTTTGTTGTTCCTTACCTGCAATAAGCATTATACAGGGCAAACAAGTAGAGGAGCATCAGATAGCTCAGAATGAATGGCCTGAGAGGCACATGCAATGATGCTAATGGACAGAAAAAACAGCTGTTCTCTTCCTCGTGGTCAGAATAGAAGCAACAATGCATGATCACTCCAATAAACACACCAGAAGATAGGAACTTTGTGTCATATAGATTAGGTTTTCTTCTTACTCTTCTTTGTGTATTAGAAATAAACAGAAGAGAGGAGGCTGTGTGGAAATAATAAATGGAGGAACTTTGCAAAGGTTGCCAATGCATAGAGTTATCAGACAAACTTAGTAATGGAAAATGATGTGGTAGAGTTTGAGGCAAAAGGAGGGAGGCAGAGTCTGAGTATGCTTGGGGAAGGTGGGAAGGAGCACCTTTCAGGATGTGCTCAGAGCCTTGCAGAAGTGATCTCAAAGCAACATCGATGTGCATGGAACATAGGCAGGGAGTTTACAGTTCGATGAAATCTGTCCAAGCCTTTCTTCCACCTCTGGACTTCAAAGAAAACATCATGTGTTACTCGAATGAATAACGGGGCTAGAAAGGTGAGCAGTAAATAGCATTTTCTATTGTCCTATCATGTAAATCATGCTTTACAAATCCTTTTAATCTTGGCTATGTCCATTACATTATTGTGGGATGGTATAAGCCCTGCCAACATCAACCTTGGTTCCAAAAAGCATTCATTTTCTCAGATGAGCCACTTCCTTTTGGCACAGGCAGCAGTTGAGCCAGACTGGTTTCCCCAGGGCCCACAGTAACTGTTATCTTTGAACTACTTTTTCCAGTTGATAATTTGGCCTGATCCTATGATTATAATAGCCAAATTGTTTGTTTGGGTCTTTTTCCATTAGCGTCACAAGTATCTCCCTTTGTTCTATAATATCATCAAGCTGGGACCTGCTTTGGAACCACCAGTTCAGTGGTCCAGCAACTCACCATAGTCTTTTGCATGCATCTTCTTCCTTTGGTACGACCTCTGCTTTAATCTGCATGGTAAACATAAGATTGAGATAGGACACACTCTGTCTCAGACTGACAAATACAAAAAAAATCTTCACTGGCTTGTCACCTACCTGGACAAGAACTTCTTGCTTTCACCAAGAAAAAATATCAAAAGCTTTGGGTTTTCAGTGGTGACAACTTCTCTGATGACTGTGAGAGTAAGGATATCAGCCAAATTTCTTGTATTGTATACAGTCAGACTCAGAAATAGGGTGTATTTTTAGTTGAGAGTTAGTAAAAAAATGTTTTAAATTATCTTACCCCTTGATAGAATATAGCATCCAGAGGTTCTTTCAGGCAAGAAGGGTTTTGAAAAAATTAATCAAGGTGAATTTGTAATAAGGAAACACTAACAACTAGTGGCAGATGAGTGGGGGCTTAGGGACATTATAAATGGGGAACCAGATCCTAGTCAGGGACACAAAATGTGGGGAAATGTCTGCAGAGGACATCTGTAGCACTTATTTTTATGATGTGTTCCCAAATATTCTACTTCTGTGATTTCATTCAGATACAATAAGCTGCAATTAATTTTGCCTTTGCACAGCTATATGCCTCTTTGGCTGGTTTGGTTTTTTGTTTGTTTGGTTGGGTTTTTTTTCATTATTCAAAGGTTGGCCTTGTCATTTGTCTGGAGAACTAAGTTCAGATACCTCTGGACCTTCTCTTCAAAACTGTGAAAACCGTTCTGAGGACAATAACCCAACAGTCTTCCTATTGTCTTTTTCTAGCTGTGAATACAGCACTTTTAGAGCAAGAAGTTGTGAAATGGGCCATGTATATCTATCATAACTGAATTAGATGTCCATCTCCTGCCTCCCTAGTTATCTCTAATACTTTAGCAAGTGCTTGGTTTGGTTTCTCCAATCTATCACTTTTCTTCTTCAGAAAGAACCTTGGATTTTGTCCTCTCTTCACAGGTTTTTTCTTTTCCCAGACTAGTGTCTTAACATCTCCAACACTTCCCATTTATTTCTCCCCAGCCATCACACCATATCAATAGATTCATGCAGTAAACATCTCAACAAGAGAATAATGTGAGAGAATGTAATTCAGCACAGAGCAGCTCAAAATCTGTAATGATCCCGATTTATGAAGCCCAGAAGTCTATAGATTTGGACCTCCATCACAGTCATCTCACAAAGAAACTTGCAGCCAGTTGCGTGTACCAATACCTACTCTATAACAATCTTTGTAAGTAACTAGATCTGTTGTTCAGTTTTAGGGAAATTCAGTGTTAATAATTTTTCTTACCTATTCTCCCCCTGCCATTTCCTAGATAAAAAACTGGAAATGCCTTGCCAATAAATCCTCATTTGAAATGAATGTGCAAGGCACAAAGAAGTACTCTGTGTGTGTGCCGTGTGTGTGTATGACAGAGAGACAAAGCTTTTGCAGAATGGTATTAGACCAGCTAATACTGTTGGGACAATCCATTAAGCTTCACATGTTTGTGCCTGGAAACTTGTCCATTTTTCCTAACTGTATCATTCGATCTAATAAAAGGATATGCCTGTCCTACAGACCTTGCTTTATCAGAACTATAACAATACTTCTTTTATGCATCGTAGTTTCCTCAACTCATGACTTGCTAGCAAAGCAAACTCGTATTGGCACTGCAATCCTGTCAGCACAGGGGAAATTTGAATGACATGAAGGAGTGGATATGAGAGACTGAACTCAGAAACATCCAAATGATTCACTGCAGACTAAATGAAGATTTAAGAATACACCTGTTCATCAACCATGAGACAGCAGTGAATAAATGTGCTTCAGTAACGATACAAAGAAACAACAAAACACAGTCCTCTATTATTAGGACTGACAGGACTAAGAGCAGAAGAAAAAATGCAGTGAATTGCTTGCTGCTTGTATTGGATTAACAAGTGAGTTATCCAAACAAAGATGGAGAACATAAAGTGAACCGACACTTCTTTTTATGCCTGATGAGGCAAAAACTACATGCTTGACTTATGCTGAGCACAACCTATTTATAACCATGCTACTGCAGACTTAGTGGAAATTCTCCTGTGATCAGGTGTTCATTGCAGCATCTGGCCTTCGATCAGGACCAGGCCTTTCTATTCTACAGTAGAGCAATGCATGCAGTCAGGTACTTGGAGTGCAAATAATGTGTCAGAATCGTGACCTTTATTTTTAGCAAAGTGGATAAAAATTAGGGTGTTGAGTTATAGCAACCTCTTTTTATCTGAAATGTTTTGTGCAGTTGGAGGTCATTGTAATTCCTCTCTAATTTTATAAAGGTTTATGTAAATTTGAAGTAGGATTATGTAGTTTTATGTGTTGAAATGCACCACTACTGCTTTCATGCTAGATAGCTAGCAAATCAATAATAGCACTGTGTGTGCGGTAAATAATTCAAAATTATTAACACAAGCAGTGACTGATATAACTATCTTCCTTTTGAACACAAAATTCCTCGAAATTATTTTCCCTTCAAAAAAACCCCCATTCTTCTTGTGAGATAAGTCATTACCATTTCTCTTTAGTATTACTAGTATTTTGCCCCAGATCTTTCAAAGATAAGACAAACAGGCAGTGCTCTCAGAAGCATGCAAGTAATAGAAAGATTTAAATCCTGGCAGATGATTTCTGAGGAACAATTTTTAAAACAACACAAACAAGGCAGACTGGGAGGGCAGAATTGTGTTTTAACAATCAGGATATAGAGGCTGACAAAGTTAAAATGAGAGAGATGGAACTGAACTGCAGCTGGCTAGTAAAGCAAATGGTAACTCACTTGTATTTTTCTGTTAAAGAAATGCATAAAGACTGCCTCACTTTATCAGCATGTTGCCGTTATTTCCAGTGGCATATACTGTACATTGGATTAGGCAGAACCTCACACTGAAACTCTGAGCCTCTGGACTCCCCTGTGTCCTCTTGCTGGGCTGCAACCTTTAAAATAAAACCTCATTCATATCAATGTTTATAAATCCATCCAGGTTTTGAACAAACCTAGGTCTGTTTTTCAATGTGTCTTCCCTCACATTATCCATTCAAACAAGAGTAATGTGCAGAAAAATACAAGTGTACTCATTTATATTTTAGTGAACTTAGGCAGCTTTTTAAGTAGGAAGAAACAGAATCCTTCTTCCAGCAGAAACCATACCTTGTTAAACAGGAAATCTCTCCCAGGTCATCCCCTTGATTCATCCCAGTTGCTAAAAAGAGTGGTGGTAAGACCAGGAAGCTTAGTATGACCTGTGTCTTATCTATCTACTTTCGTAATTAGGGTGTCTGATGAAAATGGGTAAGTATTGTTTGCTGGAACATACTCGAGGTGTGCATTCTTAGGTAGCTTCTTTTTTTATTAAAATTGCCCATACACAAATATTCACCTCTTTAATATTTCACAAACATTTGCTGGTTTACAAAACAGTCTTGAAAATAAAATTTTATTTTAAGCAAAATGCAAGGAAAACTAATTCTGCAAGAGGAAGCTGTCTGCTTCAAAGCCAGTACCGAACACACAGGGGTTTTTTTTGCAAGGGCATAATGTCCTACCAGACAAGAAATTCTGATACCTTACACAACTTTTGGGAATTTGTGGCTTCTGAAGGAATTATTTCTTATTCTTTCTGTACAATGCTTAGCACTGTTGTTGGTCCCATGAGTGACTGGTGCAGCCCCATGCTATTTTTAGTATTTCCTTAGACCTTCATTGCTCAGTTCTCTTTAGTTTTTTCACATTATGGACAAAAGCCTGGCTATTTGTATGTCTGCTATAAAGTTATTAACCAAGGCTGTTTGTGTCATGGAAACAGACTTCAAAATGAGATGCGAACTTTAAAATGGGCTGTTTCCCTGCCTGATTTATATTCCTCTTATTTCTTAAGTCTTCCCTGCCCCTAAGTCACAAAGTTGGCTAATTACAATTACACTCCAAAGGAAACTGTCCCTAACAGGTTTTGATCTAATGCAAAAGATCTCTCAGTTTTCATTTCATTTCCCCTTGTATTCAGGGTCATTAGTTATTTATAACCAGGTAATTATTTTTAGTCATTCTACTGAACGTGATAGGAAGAAAGCAACAGGTAAAGAGAAGGTAAAACCACTTTTGAAGCTAACAGAAAAAAACTTTGTTTAGAAAGCAAAATTCTGAATTGTGTCTGAAATAAAGTTCCTGATCCTTGGAGCCAACAGCAGGGCTTATACTGGTGTCAGCTGGACAGTACCAGTGCCAGAGGTCTTGAGGTGCCAATGCAGATGCTGAGCATGCTGCTCAGCAGGTTAGGGGGGTTGGAGCAATACCCCTAGTATTAAGAGCACGGTCTTTCTAGCCTGTGCAGATAGCACAGTCAACCATAGTGACTACTGAGATGTCTTAGGGCAACCACTAAGAGCAGGAGCAAACTTGCTTACCATACAGCAAGAAGCTCTCTTGCTCCCTGTTATATTCTCCCTTTTCAGTAATGGATCCATGCAGAAGAAGGAAAGATTTTAATTTTTTAAACAAAATTAAATCAAGCATTAAAATCAAATCTGATTTTTAACTTTCCCAACTCTAGACTTCATAGAATTGTGCTCCAAGCCTTTTTTATAGTGATCTGAAGCTCAGGTCTGAACTTTGTTCTGGAATTTACCTTGGGTAACAGGGCAAAATGATTTTCAGGAGCTAGAAGAATACACTTCTGTAAGTAAATGTTCTACAGGAACACATTTATAGGTAGCACGTTTATAAAGAGTGCAAAGGGATGAGAGAGCCAGTAGCAGTAGGAATTAGAAAAATACTGGTAGATCAGCATTATGTAAAGCATGACTGTGTCTTTAATTTTTTATTTCTTTGTTTTTTATAATTTCTGGTGGTGTTCAGAAAGACATTTGACCAAGCTTCTCTCTTTAGACTAAAGTTTCTCTTGCCTGAGTGTATTCTGTTCCCCATATACTCTTTCTTGCCTTGGTTAGGAGAGACAGGAAATAAAAATCTGGAGGAAAGAGGAGAATCAGTTCTAGTTTGCATTAATAATAATGGAGTCAGAGCTGACTTTAATACAGGTAATGTGAGAACACAGATTTTTCCTGACAGCCAGACAGAGAAGTTTTCATGATTGGAAAAACCTGTAGTGAGTGATGAAAATATATGTATGTGCAGGTATGTACATGCATGCAGCTGACAAAGAAAAATGGGTTCCTTCAGTCCTTTACAAAATGGAGAATTGCAGCTCTCCATTAGGTGAAGCATTTCTTGGAGGAGATGAATAAACAAGTGCCTAGCAAGCTGTTGGTGAACATTTAATAAGGCTGAGATGAGGCAGATGCCACACTGAATGGCATTATAAATCAAAAGGCACTGAATAAATAAAATCACTGGTTGGAAGAAGTTGAATATGGCTTGCTAAAGTATGACTTTAGTCTGTGATGAGGCTGACGAGACCCACTGGAGTCTGGAGGGGTAGAGGAAGAAGGTTCTTATTGAAGAAATAATGGAGGATGAACTCCAAAGATTCAGCTGTCTGACATGGAGGTACTAAATAAAGACGGCAGTTGTCTAGGTTGAAATGGTTACATCAAAGCCAAATTGTGGTCAGTGTCTCCTAAATTAAATTCAGAATGAGAGGGGGAAATTTAAACTTTTGAATACAAACATGTGTTGTATGAGTGTGTCGTGGTTTAACCCCAGCCAGCAGCTAAGCACCACGCAGCCGCTCACTCACTCCCCCCCCCCGTGGGATGGGGGAGGAAAATCAGGAAAAAAAAAGAAGTAAAACTCGTGGGTTGAGATAAGAACAGTTTAATAGAACAGAAAAGAAGAAACTAA
>JAVJGG010000009.1:8817833-8832537 GCA_035590195.1 Aviceda cuculoides
AAAAGTCCTTGATTTTAGACTAAACACTACTGAGCAACAACTGAAAACATCAGGGTGTTATCAACATTCTTCGCATAGTGAACTCAAAACACAGCATTATACCAGCTACTAGGAAGACAATTAACTCTATCCCAGCTGAAACCAGGACAGGTACATATTAACCTTAATTATGTGTTACCTAATCTTGTTCTCATTTACATATGTGTAACTAGTGTTTTAACACATGAGTTGACAACTTTCTTTTAAATTTGTGTCAGAGGAGAACTGCCTTATTCCTCTTTGACAGAAATGTGTTAAAGCCATGTGAGGTATGTTGTCATTTCATAAAGCTTGGAGCATTTATTAATGCCTTATTTTATTCCATACCAATAAACCTACATTTTTGTAGATTCAGTTTCAAACTCAGTGTACAGTTATCATTACATCGTTTTCTACTTTTCAAAACGTAATAGCCTTTTAGTCAAAGAAGTGTTGTCCATAGGTTTAATTCAATGGTATGTCTTCTACAGTGTGAGTGCTCTGCTAACACTGCTCTCAGGACTGCTACTTTTTCAGTGCTGCTGGTTGATACCAGACATCTGGATACATTTCATCATTTTTAATAGCTCACAGCCCAGAAAAGCCCACCATCACATAAAACCATAATAAAAACCTGAGTTAGCACAACAGTAGTAGGAAAAAGTCCAAAGACTAGAAAAAAGCCATGTGTTACTTTAGCCATACCTTTGCAGTTACTAGCAAAACCCAGAAAGATACAGCAAAGTTTTTGCACCAAAGTTCCACAAAACTGTCAATGCAAAATAAAACAGAGCTATTCCAGTGACCTAAATGCATCCAAATATTAGTAAGTTCAAAGCATGTTCAAAAGCCCTCATTCAGCACATGCTCTCTTAGTTCCCTGAAGAATTTACCTGAATTTAGCATCTGGTTTAGCTGACCCCTATGTAAACATCCACAACACACATGGCACTTGAGTCCTACTGGTGCCACATTGCCACAGCAACGCACCACTCTGCACATGGTGTTCCCATTTCTGAGGATATATACCAGGAACCTGAGTGAGCCACACAGGAATTGTTTTCGTATTGAATCATGAGACTGCTTCTCCGCCTTTTTGTGCCCCTGTGTGGGTGTGTTTTTAGCATGCCAACACAACAAATTAAAACATTTCTGGTTGCACATGCTTTTCTCTGTTCTGGCCACTGCTATGAATAACCTGCTAACTTCTGCTAATACAACAGAGTTCAAACAGAAATACAAAAAAAAAAACCTTGTTGGAGCAGAAGCTCCCTGTTCCCATAGCTCAGTAGTAATGGGGCTGATCAAGAGCATCATACAGGATGGATGAAAAGGTGAAGCAGCAGATACAGATTGCAGTCACTTCAATTTCTTGGAGGTTGCTTCTTAGACAAGAACTAGGAAGCTTCAAAGGAAGTCAGGAGGGTGAGGAACCAGAAACAAAGAGAGGTGGTTCTTCATAAACCAGGTATGGTCCAATGGACCATATTCTGACCAACTGCAGCCATCCTTACATGTTTGTATATGATTAGTTTTTTAGAAGAGGTGCAGCTTGCAAGTAATTTTTTTCATATTCTGCTCACTAATGTATATGACATTATAATGGTAATTGTAACAGGCATTTTCCACTGGTTGAGCTCATGAGTCTTGGTAGTTCCTGGCTAGTGCATGGAGAGTTAGGATACCAGTTTCTGGTAGGCAACAGGAATTGCATGCCTAATTTCCATGTACACTGAAACAAAAATGTACTTGTTAGTGTTTGTACATACAGACATGCTGCCAAGTGCATCAGCAGTTACTTGAGTCACAGCATCTGTTGAGTTTCTGAATCATGCTCTTAACCTCGACTGTAGTAAGATGTTGGAAACAGCTTCTGCTCTGTGCTTTGACTATTATATATTTACATACCATAGGGAGTCTGAGATATGCAACAGTCATAAGTATCTCATTAAGAGAATCATGCTCCTCTTCCCATCCAAGATACCTGGACAGGGACTGGAAAGAGGCTTCATTTGTGCAATAGGATATGCCAGCACATTCCCTGGTCACTCAGTGCAAAGGTAGTGTTTTTTAAGAATAATCACATTTTCCCTCCCCATACCAGTATAGCTTTTTGGCTTATTCACTGGAAGATTTCAAACATTTAACCAATGTATTTTCTTTATCTGATGCTTTTTGTACATTGCAGTATTAGCTGTGATGATAGGCAGGGCTGCTATTCAGAGGGACCTTGACAGGCTGAAGAAGTGGGCTGACAGTAACCTTGGGAAGTTCAGCAAAGGCAAATGCAACATCCTACTGTAGGGGAGTAGTAAGTCCATGCAACAGTATAGACTGTGGATCAACTGGCTAAAGAGCAACTTCACAGAAAAAGACCTGCAGGCCTCATGGACAACAAGTTGAACATGGGTCAGCAGTGTGCTCTTGTCCAATTAGATATTAAGAGATTTTTACATTATAAGGTTGGTCAAATGCTGGTCCTTGTTGCCCAGAAAAGCAGTGGAATCTCTGTCCTTAAAGTTGTTCAAAACACAGAACAGCCTGCTCTAAGCTGACCATGCTTTCACTGGGGCAAGTTGATGTCCACACAGCTGATATCCAGAGATGCCTTCCAACCTAAATTAAATGGTCATTCTGTTATTTCTCCCCAATGAGAATACATTTTAATACCTTATAGATAATTTCCCATTTAGGACAAACAGCTGTGTGTCCTTCTCCCACCAGAAGCCCACTAAATCACTACTAACAGTAAAAAAAAAAAAACAAAACCAAAAAACTGGCTACAATTACAAACCAGGTGTATGTATTCAGAACTCTGTGTTGTTAGTCAAAGTCTGGAACGAACAGAACAGGTTTACACTGCAGGTCGATTTTGCCAAATATCCTACATCCAGCAGCATCCAGTAGCAGATGCTCAGGGAAATAGCAAGGAATCTGGCTTGCATTTAACACTGGATCAACGGGGTGACTGGAACTTACCCCAGTCGTCACTGGACCTCTACACAGGAATGACTCAAAGTTTAAGAAGCAACTCCAATTCTCAGGCCAGCACATAAAAGTGAACTCAAATCTTCAGTAGCAGCTAGTTCATTAAAATCAATGAAGACACTGGGGGGAGTGGTTTCTCGTAGAAGGACCAGGTAACCCTCTGTGAATTTCACCTTCCAGTAGGTATATCTCAGAGGTTTGTTAAAAAATAAGTAAAGCAAGTAAAGCAGAACAACTGTTCCATTAAACACCTTCTCTGCATCTAGCAACCAGTTCCAAGGACTTCCTGAAGCAGAAGTCACATCTTCATCACTCTGTACAAAAAAAGACTGACATGTAACATTTGCTTTATCCTTTTTATTTACTTTTTTAATGCACTTGCACTTATAGCTCCTAAAAAGTGCTGTGTCAAAGAGTTCCACAATTTAATCACACACCAGGCAAGAAAATACCTTCTTCTTGCTCCAGTGTAAGAAGTTCTGGCTGATAATTTTGTCAGGTGCATTGCAGGTGTGGTGGGTTCACCTTGGCTGAACACCAGGTGCCCACCAGGCTGCTCTATCACTCCCCCTCCTCAGCTGGACAGGGGAGAGAAAATATAACAAAAGGCTCATCGGTCAACACAAGGACAGGGAGGGATCACTCACCAGTTGTGGTCATGGGCAAAATAGACTCAACTTGGGGAAATTAGTTTAATTTATTACCAATCAAATCAGGGTAGGATAATGAGAAATAAAACCAAATCTTAAAAACACCTTCCCCCCACCCCTCCCTTCTTCCCAGGCTGAACCCACTCCTCATTTTCTCTACCTCCCCTGTCCCAGTGGCACAGGTGGACGGGGAATGGGGGTTGTAGTCAGTTCATCACACGTTGTCTCTGCCGCTCCTTCCTCCTCAGGGGGAGGACTCCTCACACTCTTCCCCTGCTCCACCGTGGGGTCACTTCCACGGGAGACAGTCCTCCATGAAACTGCTCCAATGCGAGTCCTTCCCACAGGCTACAGTTCTTCACAAACTGCTGCAGCGTTTACCCCTTCCACGGGCTCCAGTCCTTCAGGCACAGACTGCTCCAGCAGTCCCCTGTGGGGTCACAAGTCCTGCCAGCAAACCTGCTCCAGTGTGGGCTCCTCTCTCCATGGGTCCGCAGGTCCTACCAGGAGCCTGCTCCAGCATGGGCTTCCCACGGGGTCACAGTCTCCTTTGGGCATCCACCTGCTCTGGTGTGGGGTCCTTCATGGGCTGCAGGTGGATATCTGCTCCACCGTGGACCTCCATGGGCTGCAGGGGTGACAGCCTGCCTCACCATGGTCTTGCCCATGAGCTGCAGGGGAACCTCAACTCCGGCACCTTGAGCACCTCCTCCCCCTCCTTCTTCACTGACTTTGGTCTCTGTAAAATTGTTTCTTTCACATATTCTCACTCCTCTCTCCAGCTGCAATTGCTGTTGCACAGCAATTTTTTCCCCTCCTCAAATCTGCTCTCCCAGAGGCACTACCACCATTGCTGATGGGCTCGGCCTTGGCCAGCGGCGGGTCCATCTTGGATCTGGCTGGCATTGGCTCTATCAGACTGTCCCGATCCAATGTTGGGGAGGCTTCTTAAATGATCCCACGAGCGAGATTAAGACACAAATGAGGTCAGATGCCGTACAACCTTGCAAGTTTTATTTACTACAACAACTGATAATAGAGACAGGACAGAGAAAAAGAAAGGAAAAAGGCAGACCTAAGCAAGAGAACAGAAGAGATGCACAGAGACTAGTTACCACCACCACGAAGCCAGCGACGTCCCGTGTGTTCAGGTGATTGGGTAGGCTCCAACTTCCAGCAGAAAAGGTCCCAGTCTCAAGCAATGATTCCTTCTTCTAACATCCTCCTTTTTCCACCCTCTCTAATATCCTCTTTTTTTTTTGAGGGAGGAGTACGCAGTTCTTTTATTGTCCAGGTCTCTGAAGAGTCCACCCATTTCCACAGCATGCATGCTGCCCCGTGTTCCTCCATGCACGTATGCCCCAGTGTTCACGGCGGTCTTCTCTCTACCTGGCTCATGGGCAGACATGGCTGGGTTGGGCGGATATGGTGGTTTTTTCAGGGACATTTTGTCCTTCGGGACAGCAACAGGATGCTGAGGCTAGCAAATGGTCAGCAATGTCAAGACAAATATAGTCCAACACAGTCTCTTACAGCTACTACTCACACAAGTGCAAAATTCAGTAAACTGCTAACTGTGTGAATCTGTTAAAAATTTGCTTGCTCCATTACATGAACACAAGTGAAGTCGAAGCTCAGCATATTTAAAAACTTGGACATAATTGTGCAGTCCTAAGGGAGCAAGGCTTAATAAGTACTCATGCTTCTTCCCACTTTGTTATCACTAGATTATTGCTTTCTTATTCCACTATCTTAACTTGTACAACTTGACTGTTCAAACAAAAACTCATTGCCTTGAAAATTAGTCGCATTCTGTTGTCTCTACAACTTTTGCCTCAGAGGATAGTTTTTAATAATGTAAACATCATGAAACCACAGACATCTGCATAGGAAGAGAAAAGAATGAGGCAAGTATTTCCACTTTATCTTCAAGAGAACAAGGGGTATGTAGGGACATCGTATTTTTTGTTTCTGTGTCTGCAGTTCTTAACCAAATGCTTTAACATTTCTGAAGTCCTTATTCAAGCAAAATTATTAACTTCAAAGTCTCAGAATAGGGCCAGGGCCCTGTAAAACCATTAGGATCATCTTGGTTGATGTGTTGTAGGACTGTTAATTGCCAGAGGGTGGTTAATAACAAGGTTGAATTTAGCATTCAGAACAGAACCAGACAAATAGATCGGAAACCTCCATTTTCCATGTGCAGCTAGGAAGTTACAGGACGGACAGGAGCACTGTAAACTCTTAAATGGTGTAAGAAAAATCACTTGTTTTTGAGCTGAGAAGCTTGCTGCCAATGCTGAAAAAATAGTTGACTGAGGCACACTGATGAAAGGGGACACAGACACTACGTTGGAATGGAGCTGCAAATCACAACTTTTATTTACCGCTGCATGTGTGGACATACACACACAGACATAATTTGTTGTCTATCCTGCGAATTCAAGGCCTGGCACAACACCCCTAGTGAAGGATTCCTAAGTCCTGCTCAGATTGGTTGTTTCGAGACAAGGGAGCCCTGGTCCCATCAGTCCAGGCTCAGCACCTACCAGCCTGACTTCTCACACTGCTGCCACAAGGCTGGGCGAATCATTACTCCAAATTTCACAGCCTGAATACGTCGGTTTTCTTTCCGAGGATTAGCCTGTTGCTATCCCAATGCATTGGGTTCTGTTCATTTCAGAGCGTGACCAATGTTCAGCCAAACACCTTGAAGTGTCACACATTATTAAAAAAAAATCACCCACATTTAGGACCTCCCCTTTTACTGGATGTGAATAAGAAGCAAAAACGTTTGCTGATCCATCCTTTGCAGGAAAACCCCTACATGGCTCTTCCAAATATCAGCAACTGTACTAGGTGCACTGAGTAACTTGTACTTGCTTTAAAATCAAGACAAGATGGATGGTGTGCTTGCTTTCTGTATTGTGTCTTCAGAGGTGATGGAGCTTGCCAGTAGGCTAAAGACCTGCTTACAGGCATCTGCAAACCAGTCACCCTGCAGCTGGTTGATAGTAGGAGGGTTATTACGGCCTGACAGTGCATCACCTGAGCCCAGCGCTCTCCCCAAAGTGAAACCAGGGAATGGCACTATTTGAGACTCGTTTCTCTGATCATAATGCTGTGTCTGGCAATTAATGTCAAAGTTAATTAATATAGCTAATTCATACAGATTAGGAGATACATAAATATCCACTAGAAATGCAGCTGTTTTCACCATCGTCTTTTATTAATGTTACCAAACAAAGATCAGCTGCCAACATCTTACAGTTGTTACTGATCTAGGATGATATACAAAATGTAAATTGGGGCTTAAAGCTTCTACTATTTCTCCATTACCAAGCCTCCCTCCTCACCACTCAGTCCATCTTCACTTTGGCAAATGCTCTCCACCCATGCCAGCGTGCCCTGCCATTAACAACTCCTGCCTTCTGTAATATTAACAATCTCCGACACCATAACTTGCACAGTGCTTAAGAGGGTTTTGTTTGTTTGTTTTATGGACGTGTAATAGAAGTAGATGAATAAAATCTGGCATTGACTGATCAGAAGCTTCTTCCATAAAACACAGCACAAAGTACAGTGCAGTCTGGATTGCCTCCAAATTGAATTACTGTGTTTCAGAACCGATGAGGCAAATCTAGGATTTGATGGAGATTTGTATTGCGGAGCTACAGACTGGTCTTTCAAGAAGTTTCGAAGAGTCAAGGGAGAAAGTCAAACACTTGAACCCATAGGAAATTGATGGACAAAGGTTGTTTAGGAGGTCGGTCCTGTAAAAATATCTGAGAACCTTTTGCAAGCAGGGATGAAAGCAACAAATGGTAGACAAGCGGATGGTAAGTGGATGGAAAACAGATGGGTTTTTCCCCCTAGAAGTTACTAAAAGAAAGGAAAAGCTCTCTCCAAAAATGACTTTTTATTTTCTTATCTATGTAGTAAACAAAAATCTAACGATCTGTGGGAAAAAAAATCAAAAGAAAACAATATTCTATAACAGAATTCACATGCCAGGTTTCAAGTGTTTCAGTGCAATACATATTTTTACTTTTTCTTTTTTTCAAAGAAAACAACGATATTCTATTCATTTTGTCAACACTCCACATTTATTTTTAATAATAAATAAAAGGCAGACACTCTGGCCATATCTTCTATTTGGCTGAAATACTTCCACACTTCTATTGCAAGTCATATTTAGAAAAAAGACTTTCTTTTTCTTTTCCTTGACAAAGTGAGGAAAAAATATTGTCAGGACACAGAGGCTGTGGAACCCTTCTGGAAAGCTGCTTTGACTAGGGGATTTCCAGGAGTCACACCAGCAGACAAGTAATGCATTAGTGAATCAGAATCCTACAGTATGTTTTGTGACCAAATGCACTTAAAAATCTCTACAAAATGCTGACTTTTACATGGCTGAATTAATAGCCCTTGAAAAAGACCTGTTATATTGATTTTGATTTGTTAATGCAGTTGTTCCAATACTTTCATCTAGCTATAAAGAAGAGATCCAGTAGGCTCTAACTGGTCACATTTTCATAAAAACAGAAATATAGTGCCATGATGGCAAGGAGATAATTTTCTAATTGGATCAGGGACAGTGCAAACAGTTTTTATCAGACATCTGTTTTTAAAGTCTCACTTCCTAGACTTTGTAAGGTATGTGACAATTAATGTTCATTACAAAGCAGTCCCAACCTCTGAGGTTGGAGATACAAGTTTTCTTTTCCTTCTCTCCCTGAAATGCACATTTCAGAAGACAACAAATAAGATAGCTTATTTTAGTTTTTTTAAATCAGAGAAATATAATAATGAATTAATCCAATCCCTTGCTAGTTTGGAACCTGATTGTAGTTTTAGGGATTTTTACTTTTGGGAATAAGAATTGCACTATCTTTTCAGGGGAACTTTGAGGTTAATACAACCCTTTGCAACTTACTGAAAGTCTCTCATGTTCACTGTATGCTTCATTTCTGCTTCTGAAAAGTTCTTTTACAAATAAAGACATCCAACCAAAAACTGCTGTGTGCTACTCTAAATCTGGACAGAAGAACTCCAAAGGAAAAGAGAGGTAATTTAGGAGGAAAAAGCATGGAAAATTTTACTTTACCTGTGTTTACATGACAGATGGTGAGCAGAATCCTGGGTAATCTGTTAGTCCTTGAGTGAAATCAATTAAGTTTAGAAAAGCTATTTATTGCCAGGGAGATTAAAATGTAATTAGCAATTATAAATTACAAGGGAAATTTGTATCTTATCTGTTGTTTATCACGAAAATACCAAGCCCTATGTTTTTGCTGTTATAGTGATGATCTCTGGAAAGACCTCCTGGATTTTTACCACGATGCTGACAAAATACAACAGCCCTAATACCAGTTTATTCAAACCCAGCTGCAGGATTAAGTACTTAGTTAAGAACATTTAGCAACAGATAAGACAAGAATTGAAGAACTTGCTGCTGTTGTATCTCATATTCTTTCACAGTTAATCAAAACTTTTCCTGCAGTTGCTTTTATTTTTATTTAGTCATTTATTTGTACCATTACAATCATGTTGTTTTCCTGTTTCCAAGAGCTGGGCATAAGGTACTTCTGAGAGTAATTTAACTGACGCCACTAAGTTTCCACAAGGTGCACATCTGACTCCAAGACAATGATTCAAAGCTAAATTACACCTATTTGAGCCACATAATATTTTGATAAGTTCTTGCAGTAAGCAAATCTTTCCCTTGTTTAGAAAGTCCATTGGTTTTAGGTATGCAGATCTTTTTAATGAAAGCACTCATTCAAACTTATATGAAGAAAACTTGCTTGCGGAGAGCTCTTCTGATGGAGGATGGCTGGATGATACACAAACACCCAAGCAGCTGTTCTAGGGTGCAAGGTGAAGTGGAAGCTCTGCAAAGGTGCTCCGAAGCAGTTCCCAGTGCAAAGCAATTTACCAGGTGATCACGAGGGATCTTTGCTGGAAAGCACATATGAAATCCCAGCATAAAGGTGGTCATGGAACATTTCTGTCAGACATACAGACATAAACTAGGGAAACACCCAAGATGAAGGAAAAGGCAGCAGCAACAAAATCATCAAGTTTATGGGACATGTGAAGATGTGTGGTTTGCTGAAGAGGCTTAGGCATGCCATGAGGGGAGGTCTCCTCGGTTACTTGCTGTCCAGAGCACCTGAGTTTCTTTCCTGCTGTGCCACTGTTGTTATTCCTCACTCCGACAGGCACATGGTAGAATGGAAATTTAAGCCTCCAGTGTTTCGATGTGATGTGGTGACATCAGGAAGACAGCTTCAGGGAATAAGCTGTCAGGAAGACAGCTTATTCAGGAATAAGAAGGAAGACAGCTCCTGCCAGTAGTGATTGCTCAAACAGTAGTAGGAATTCTTTATGGCTGAGGGCTTCTTTAAACTAGATTTCTTTGTTGACATGTTGTAAGAAATGCTTTTCTCCATGTAAACTACTCTCAGATGGCTGTGCTGAACAAAATATCCCTATTTTTACTTTCAGTTACCAGTGATCATCCTAGAAATGTGTTTCATTAAGATATGGGTGAGATGTGTATTATATGCTCAAGACCTCTGGTTTTGCATAGTCTCTTCAGCACATTTGTAAGAAAAACATCCATATTTTGAAACCTGATACGTAATATTTAGAGGACAGAACTAAAATAATTGTGACAAGCATTAAAATTTTATATTCTAGTTTACTCTTTACAGTGGTATACTCTAGGCTTTTCAGCAGAATACCTAAACAGCTGCAGTCTTACCCAAAGAACAGTACTCTCAAAGTCTTTTGAATTCTTCTGTAAGGCTTAAGTTTTTTTCTTCCCCCTCTGAGAACTTTCAAAGCTTTGGTAATATTTTTGTTTTGTTGAAGACTTTGTACGTTTAATATATTGCTTCTTTTCCATCTTTAAGATATTATTTGCTTAATTAAATGCTTAGAGACATCTGGTATGTTCATGCAACCAGCACAAGAACAACTTTTCCCTATTAACAGCTACCTTTTTGAGAACCCATCTTGATTAATATGCATCAAAAGAAGATCTGTGAACGCTTTCCTCAAGCCATTCAATATGTAAGCACGTCCTATGTGTAAATTACTTTGGCATTCATATCTGATCATCTTTTGGTTCTTCTGTCCTGCTCTCTCTCTTCTTTACAAATTCTGGGGTGCTATAAGATGATTGTGAGAGACAGAAAAGGATAGAAGACTCCCAAACGTTTATAAGCCAAGACATTTTTGTAAAAAACACTATGTGTTTAAGGGATAGTTTTATGCATGTAAGGAACATGTCCTTACAACTCATCCCCAGGTTTTGTTTTTAGAACAGTGCCACAATATTTTTGTATAATTTATTAAAAACTTAATAGGCTGTTAGTTCTCCAGTTGTAAATGAGGCATGTAGGAGGAGAGGGATTAATACCATACAGCTCCTGCAACAGGGAATAATTATAGTCCTTCTAGAATAAGAAGGGGGTGGCAAAATACTGTGTAATAAGTTCTGTATACTTTTTCCTTCCAGTGACAGACTGATTCAGTTTTAAAAATTGCATATTTATAATCTCCTGCTGGATGTTTGTTACCCACCATGTGACTGGTCTACAGAGAGAAGGAATGGTTACAGTTGCAGAGGGCTCATCTGTGGTTCCTCATGGCTGTAGCTCTGAGAGTTGGCAATAGAATCACTCCTGCATTGTCCAAGAGAGCAGCCTTGCGGGGGTACATTTTCAAAAGGACAGTGAAATATTTGGAATTAATTAGTTTGCTGGCTGCGGTTCTGTAAATTTGGTTGTTTGCTTATATTGTACCTACTGTTCCTAGCTGAAATTGGGAACTTTTTGAGTCTCTGTGCTGTTTTTAAAGACTATGTCTATCCCAGGGAGCGTGAAATCAAGTTGGCCAAAGACAGGAGAGAAAAAGAGCTTGAGAAATGACCTGGCTTGTCAGAAAAATGTGCTAGCTTGGTGGCAGGCTCAGGAGGAGAAACCCAGCTTCCCTTGGCTCCTCCATGAATGCCTTATTCAGACTGGATCAGTGTTGCCTGTGGACCTCATCCAGGCCCTTTGAAGCTGATAGGGGTCTATCGGGCTTCGGTTCTCTTGAGTGCTAAGGAGTACTTCAAGGAAGAAGAATTCATGTATATACCCTCGTTCATCCCACTTTACAATTCCATCCCTTTTACAAAGACAAATTTTACTTTGTCTCTAAAACAGTTCAATTTGGATTCTCTATGCACTGAAAATTGCCGTTTCTTTTGGTTTGGAAGTCCCTTTTTAATTTTTCATTAGGTACAAGGATAAATAATGTCTTGTGCTTTTACAAATCACGTGAGGATTTTGAAAATTCCTTATAACAACAAAATGAATTTTGTTCCAGTGAGGAAGAAATTCCAATTCTTCTCATTTGTTCTTTATAATTACTTATGAATTATACTGCCTGGAAGGAGCCAAGCTTGCTGGCTTTTGACCAGAGACAAGCCATAACCTCTCTTTAAATTGTAGATCTCTGAAGAGGCTGAACCTTAGCCTTCTTCAGAAAATATCTTTTAACCTGTGAATAACTATTACTGGCTAGTTAAAAAAAACAACTAAACTGCCTTAAAGTGGTTAACCTCAGGTATGTTAAACACAGACAAGTGATTTTCTCTGAAACATGGTTTCCATATGTGGTCTATGTCAACCGTAGGATTTTCTCAGCAGCTGAGATTTTCCCCTGAATTGCACTAAGCAACAATAGGAAACCTTTTACAGAACAAAATTATTTTGAAAAGTTATCAGAGTTGATGGCCATTCTGCAAAACAAATCCCCTCTGTGTGGAGCATAAGGGTGCTTTTTAACTTTGGACTGTTACCTTATTCCGTATAGGGCAGCAGAAAGATTAGGCAAACTGATGCTCCTTTTCTCTTTGAATCTCGACTGAGGTTTAATTTCTAGCAAAAAGAAACTTGTTATTCTTGAGCTAAGAACAGTTACTCCATTACCAACACCACCTCTGCATCAGGTCTACTCTGTCAGACAAGGATATGAAGCCCTCTGTTATCCACCGCCAGTAATATTCCTGGTAGTACCAGCCTCGCTGCTAGCAAAAGTACAGTAAGTGCATAAAACCTGAAAAAAGGAATTTTTAAAGGGTTTGTGGCAAGCAAAGCTTCCTCAGAGAGGACGTGCTTCATCCCACTGATTGCTAGAAAGCACTGCCTATTGCAAAGCTGAACTGGGCATTTACAGCCAGGATTTTCAGACCTTAGCTGGGCACTTAATGTAGATGGAACGATTTATTTTACGTATGCAGACCCTTTGTTGCCAAACATTGCAGCACTAATTCTCCCTCCTCCTCTATAGCTCTAAAGGCTATTGACTATGTTATGGAGTCTATAAGCTGGTGATCAGTGTACTTAGTTTGGGTATTATAAACTGGTGTCTCCACAGACTGGCAGACATAATTCAGGATGCTGATCTGAGAAACAGGTCCTTACATCTATTTGCTCATCTTATAGGAGGCTGGGAATCTTACGCTTCTAGTCAGTAATGGGTTACTCCATTATTACAGCTCAATTAGCACATTTAGCCTCATTATTTCATATTTGTACTATGATTTGAAAACATAAGTGACTACAGATGTTGTTAGTTGTTGGTGTGTGACAGGGATTCAGCCATTCATTTTGTTATTCGTATGCAGCAACCCGAAGGAAATATTGGGAAAAAGAAGAAACGAGAAGGTAAAGCCATAAAAACAAGGCAGTGGTTGATGCTCTTGCACTTACAAAGGACAGTCTCATGGAATAATCCATAGTTTCAAAGTTGGTAATATTTTACCAGCAGCAACTCTTTCTTTAATTGGAAGGAAGACTGCAAAGATTGCAAAGCTTCTGGAACGAAATGCTGAGCGACCAGGCAGCTGGGGAGAACTTACTGCGGCCTTTTAGTACTTAAAGGGCTTACAAGAAAGATGGGGACAAACCTTTTAATGGGGCCTGTTGCAGTAAGACAAGGAGTAATGGTTTTAATCTAAGAGAGGGTAGATTCAGACTAGATATAAGGAAGAAATTTTTTACAATGAGGGTGGTGAAACACTGGAATAGGTTGTACAGAGAGGTAGTAGATGCCCCATCCCTGGAAACATTCAAGATCAGGTTGGACAGGGCTCTGAGCAACCTGATCTAGTTGAAGATGTCCCTGCTCATGGCAGGGCAGTTGGACTAGATGACCTGTAAAGGTCCCTTCCAACCCAAACCATTCCATGATTCTATGATTGCTCTGACCTACCATGTATGTCTGAAGCTGCGTGTACCACTTTCCACTCTTAAGTCCTGGATTCCTGACACACGCAACATATCCATTAAAGTAATAAGAAATAAAAAGTAAGATAGCCTACACTGGCAGAAGACAGATGTAGCAGGTTTCTATTGGCTGTTAATAATTGTGTAGCTGTAGAAAACCCAGGGCAAAAAAGGTAAGTAAAAAAGGTAGGATTTTTCCCGCTGTCGGTGAATACAGAAAAAGACAAACCAATATGCTTCTGGTTAATGAGGAAAGACGAATGAAGGCTTACAAGTTTCAGCAAGCGGTAGCGCGTAGAGTAAGGCACTAACCCGGCAGGGCCCGGGCCCGGGAGCTGGCCCCGGCCCTGGTTCCGCGCTCCCGAGGCTCCCCTTCTGCCGGAGCGGGCACGCCGAGGCCCCCGGAAACCCCGCCTTGCCGGCCGGGCGCGTCCGAACTCGGGGGCCGGCTCTCTTCCAGCCGCCTTCAAAGCGGCAAGGATTGCCCTGCAAGCACGCCGGCCTTGCTCTAAGTCAGAGCGGGACCGCGCTGCCCGGCGTTCGGACAGTCCACTGCCTGCAGCGCCAGGGTCTGCACGGAGCGGACCGCCGCCGCAGCAGCCCGCGCTCTCCTTGTAACGGCGCGTTCCTCGCCACCTGCGTTTGCTGCGCATTTCACCTCTCCGGCCTGGCCCCCTAAGCACCGGACGTGCCCTCTCGGCGCCGTTACCGCTAATCCCAGGGAGCCCTCCCAACCCCTACCCCGCTCTCCCTCCCAAACCC
>JAVJGG010000009.1:8837323-8860272 GCA_035590195.1 Aviceda cuculoides
TCATTATAATGCTATTGGGGAAGACCACAGGCTTGAATGTCAATCCACAAGTGCTCCTATGCTTGGTAATTTAAGCAGGATTTAATGCATCCTGCAACTATAAACAATGAATGACACTAGTATGAATCAAAAAGGATGTGTCAGTTTTGTTCTGAGGTTGGTATAGACACGTCCAGGGCAGCCAGAACACTTTCCTTTTCAGTGGTCTTTGCAATGGCCTAGTTCTGGCACTTTTGGTATGATTTAATAAAAAGTTTGGCTGGACAGCTCACGTTGCTTTACTAAGCTCTGTCGATTAAGGCAGACTTTTCCAGGAAGGACTGTTAAGTAAAGCATCATGATGCCTCAAAGGAGCAAATGTGGTTTTATGACAATGCACTAGTACAGTATGTTAGGTGTGGAAGACGTGGGGGAATCAGTGGTGAAAGAAGTCTTCTGTGGTCACTTAAAGGATCACTGGCATGCAGATTGTAATCCAGTGGTAGTCCTCTAGAATAGATGATGCAGGACTACATTTAGGTGTCCTTTATGATGGTCCTAAAATGGAGGTTGCGCGATAAGATGGATCGCGGGGTTTCATAATACATGTATGCGTTGTCTATTTCAGCATATAACTCTTTTGTGTTTGAAAATAACACAGGTATATTGGGAGTTTTTGATCTCTGAGAAATAGTTGCAGCTATGTCCTTATCATTGGTCCAGATCCACATTCACTGTAAACAGGTCAATCAAAATCAATGGAGCCGAACCTGTCTGCCCTTTGTGTACCTTGCCTGTTATGTTTTTTCTTCCAGAAGATTGAAAGTCACCCAAGACACATAAAATAGAGGGATTTTGCTTGATCAATGGTGTTCCTATTCAAATACTTCAGAGGTGTGATCCATGTGATATGTGCCAAGCTTTGAAGCAATGGCTTATAGCATGTTCTGCAACTTCAGATTAGAGCGGTGCAGGTAGAATACTCTCTGTAGATGAGCACACACGGGAAAACTAAGATTAGCTTTTCACATGGTAAGATTTTTAAGAGGTAGAGCTAACATCTGTAAGTGGAGCTGAAAGCAATGCAATCACTTTTACATATTGCTAATGCTCCTTCGCTCAGCTTTATTTTTTTATACCTATGTAGATTAACAGTGTAACTGAAATCAGGACAGTAGCCAATCAAGATGTATGTTCTCTCTCAAAAGCTCCTTTTGCTTTAGTTTCTGAGTAAATAGTTAAAGGCCTATCATGTAACCAGGCACTTGAAGACACTCCAAGAATTTTATTAGTTAACCTGCACTTTGTGTAGTTCAGGTAATGTCTATCATTATGTAGGAAAACACTGTAAAAAGAATAACAGTATTATATACAAAGGACTAGAAATAGTATACCTCCAAGGTTTGAATACAAAGTAATATTGTGACATTATATTTATAATAGTAGATTCAAGGGGATCTCCTATTCATTTCTGTTTCTATCAGCATTTGAGCAGAGCCTGTGCATCATAAGGGTAACTAATCTTAGTGATCAACCAAGAAAAAACAGTTTTAGATGTCTTTTCATTCTTTATCTTGCTTGCTGCTGTTGGCATAATTGACATGACTGTATACACGGCATCCTTATTCTATAGGAATTTGGCACGACACCCAATTTTTCCTTTGAACTGTAAGCAGTTCTTCAGCAGTGTTGTGGGAGTGGTACGTCATCAGAGTTCTCTTTACCTGCATCCAGGCACGTGCCAAAGCCTATGTCCCAAACATCCCTTTTCTTAACCTGCTGCCTCTTCCTGCCAAGTCAAGTGATCAAGTCCATGGTTCAGTGAAGCACCTCTTTGGCCCACCATCCGAAGGATGGCAGCCACTCACCTCTGTCTGGACCCTGCTTGCTTCAGGTCTCCTTGGTGCTACAGGGACAAGGAGGTTGATCACCTTCTCACTGAGATGGTTGGCCGTATAATGCCAAGGAGACTCGGTGGCTGCCTGTCCTGACCTACAGGCTCTGGTCTATCCAACAGGTCTGAGACTGCAGGAGGGTTTAATGTTTTAGTACCAGATTTACTTACTTGAAGATATTTGACGTTATGTTGGATTTTGATTTAGAGGAGTGATACAGCATTATGCCGAAATCACAACACTGGCGTGATACAAACGATTGTAATATACAGTGGAATCACAATACAAACTGATTCCCTGTGCCAGTCTCTACGTGCTCCACTGTCACAAAGAGACAGGTTTTGTCCCAATTAGAGAGGTCCCAAACCATGGTTTGAATAAAAATATAGTCTGGAAAAGTTTAGATAGCCTGCATAGTGAGGCATTCTTAGTATTTTTTTTCCTAGCAGTTTGTGTTCTGCTGCTTAATTTGTAAGAGCAAATGTTGTATTTTTGTCCATGTTAAGTCCCTGCTCTCATTTTAGCCAGTACTTCTGAAGGACAAATGTTGTACTTCAGTGAAGTCAAGTCCTGAAGGTTGTCAGAGGGAAAAGAAGAGTCTCCATAAGGTTGGGAGTTATCTGGAGATTCGGAGTCAAGGACTCTAGGGTAATTGTGCATGACCTTTCAGATCTGAGATCTGTCTGCATTGAAGAGGAGGCACAGCTCGCTTGAAACATCTCCCAGGATCAAGGCCTTTTCTGGCTCCATCAGGAATTTCAGGTTTAAATGGCAATTAAATCAGATGTACCTTGTGCCATCAGTGTGTGATGTGTCCCCGCCATGCAGGGACAGGGTGGCTTTGTGTGCCACCCTTTATGGTGGGAATTTACACCAGGATGTTAGGCTACAAGTGGTTAGTAAAATACCATTGCTGATGATTTTTATGATTTTTAGGCATTCTGACTGGAGTGAGGCAAAAGCAAAGCCACTGCAGTTAACTTTCAATTTTCCATGGTAAACAAAGGGAGGGAGAGAGCAGCCTAGGTAAGATGTGTGTACTACAAAGCACATATGCAGGAAGCTATACTAACCTTTGAAATACTTGTAAACAGTTTCAGTAGAGAGCAGGGGCAGCTTTTAAGCAGCAGCAGCCAAAATGTGGAGAGCAGTAGGTGTTGTGCGTCCCATTTTCTGTGCCATGGTGCTGGAGCCTGGGGTGTCTGGTGAAATCTCATACTGAAACAGTTGAATGCTTTGAGAAGTTGAACACGGCTCAGCAAAGCAGATCTGAATGAACGTGGACTGCCTGTAACCAGATAATTGCACTCTGTTGTTGAATCGAACTTTAATGAAACTAAAATATGTTTTGGTAAAATCCACCTTGAAAATGTGTTCTGCTTGTGGATAGATATATAGATATTGGGGGTGGGGAGGTGTATCTGTCAGGTACGCAGGTAATGCTCTATATGCTGTACAGTCTGCAGTGGGGAGCCAAGCATATATGACTCCCTCATAGCTTTAGCTGATGAATACTGCAGTGCCTAAGCAGAGAACCTATTGCTTGGTTTTCAGAGGTCCTTTTGGTTGGGATGAACAAATTTAAATACCTGGAAGGCACCGCAGCTATAGATACATTTGAGGAATCTCACTGTGATTCCCTGAGTAGTTCTACCAAAAAAATCCCTCTGACTGAATTTTCCTACTGTCCCACTAATTCACTCTGCTTCTGAAAAATTTTGAACAGTGTTCAAAGTCACCTCTTTTGGAAGGCTTTTTTTCTTTTTTGTTACCTTAATTGCTGAACATAAATCGTGGCCACTCTGTCAACCTCCAGTTTCTCAAACTAGTAGTGTTCCTATTCCTGAGCCTAATTTTAACTTAGCCCTTTGCACAATAATCAACCTTTAACAAATAAATTGACAAAGAAATTGACAATTCAGAGACGCAAGTTATGCCATATTTTTTTGTATGGTATAGTGTTTGAATTTCGTAAGGCAGGAGCATGTTCTCTAATCTTTAAGATAGACACATATGGAATGTGATGTTCTGGAAAGTCTGCAAAGAAATCACAGAGAGTCCTCTGCTTAGATTCCCCCAAATCAATAACCTACAGAAACATTGTGGTCTAATCCATGGAAAGCTCTGGAGAGCAATAGGAGCCACATGGCACAGAGCCATATATATTTAAATTGAATACCTTGTAGAATGAGATGAATAAACATCTTGGAATAGCACACCCACTTCTGTAAATTTACAGGTTGCACCAGCTGGCAGATTAAAAAGAAGAAAACAGCAACTCTTCCAGCTTCCTATTGCTAGGAAGATCTGAACCAATGGGCTGTATGGATATAGATATATTTGAAGGCATCTGCTCTTCCCATTACAAGGTAAGACACAAAAGGATTTTTCTGCTGGTTTGTTTCCCTTCAGTGCAGTGCAACTGTCTTTTGTAGTACTGCCTAAGATGGCAATGAAGGTGTTCTCCAAGGCTTGCTCAGTCTAGTGGCTCGCTACTAATAACTGTAGCCTACAATTAATGTATAACTGGACTATATTCAGACCCAAAAAGGCCTCAATTTTCAAGTCAGTGACAAATGTGGATCCTCAGGGCCTGTGAAATTCAAAGTTTTATTATGTAAAGTATGTGTTCAGATAGCTCTACAGGTCGTCTATTTTTAGCATGTGCTAGTAGGAGACCTTCCCACTCACCTAAGGCATCTTTTTTATGTGCTTATTAATTGCTGTAGACTGAAGTAGACTTGAAACCTGTACTTCTTAGTACAGGACCTTAATTGGGAGAAAATGTCTCTAAACTGGATGCCAGAAAATGTCTTTAACAAGACAAGATGCAAGTTACACCGTTTTCTTCGTACAGTGTTAATGTTCTTTCACTTTCAAGATTTTTATATGGTTTGTTTACAAAAACTGCTGCATTTTTCTTTTTTTCTATCTATTCCAATAAAAATTAATTACACATTGCTCTAAGCTGAGAGTGGTGGAGAGCTTGATACATTTTCTTGGTATATATACGTTTGCCTGATGTGTGGGTATACTGTCACTTATTCTGAATGCTTCCTTTATGGAGTTGTTTTCAGGGAAGGTACAAAACACAGATTTTCAAAAACTTACTTGGAACTGGTAGAAACACTTGAGAAAGACATGAAGCAAACTAATTTTAAAGTAAAATTTCTCATTTCCAAGATGATGAAGCTCTGCATGGTTGGGGGATGGCTATGTGGGACTTCATATTCTAACAATTCTGATCAACACAAGATTGCTGTAGAACAAATGCAAAACCACACCACCAGCTCTGTGTTACTCAGGAGCTCAAATCAGGCAGCTGTGCAGTTGCAAAAAGGGGCAGTTACAACTGGTCTTAGCTGGTGTCTGCTTTAACCCAGAGAGGAGTTTTGGCTGAAGTCAGTGTGACACTCCATTTCTCCATTTTCAACACTCAGTGTTAAATGATGAGGGAACCATCTGTGCTGGGGTAATGCACTGCCATTGCTTCTATTCTGTACAGAAATACTGGCCACCGGCATCCAGTGTTACCAGTATGCCATTTTTACATGCATGAGATACATTCCTCTTATTCTTCTTTTGTGGAAGAACTAAATTGAAAACATCCTCTTCCTAAGGTAGGGAGTGTAACACACTGCAGCACTGCCTCCTATAGAAACAGGAGGTGCTCCTTTGTATGCTGAAATAACAGGAATGAAATGTGTGAAGTATTTAGAAAATGCAAAGATAAGCAATAGCAAATACAACTTAGAAGGAAAAACACGTTCAAACTCTCGAGTACTTGGGACATTCCAGTAATTTTCCGTAATTGTTGTCATTGAGGAATGTACATAGACAATAAAAACCTGTAAGATCTGGTCTAGATAGCAGACACTTCTCTGAAGAGTTTAATTTCCCCTCCCAGATGCTTGTGCGACTCCTGGTGTCCACACACAAGTGCTCTGGTGGAATCTGTGTTGTCACCAGATATTGCCAGCTTCCGCAAGTATAAACGCTGGCCTGGTCTGTGCTTTCTTGTTTGAACATCTTTACACTTGCATTTTATGAAATCCCCAGCTTTAGTGCAAATTCCTAATATAATGGGAGCGGGAGGGGAACGACAGCTTTGGTTCCACATATGCAAAATAAGAATACCATTTTGTGTTGCTACCTTGCCTGCTTTTTAATTATGTCCTTCTCTGAATCAGACCTTCTGAGTTTGTGCTTCTTGGCGTGGGAGGGAGCCCAGCCTTGGACAGGGCCTCTGGCTGTTGCGTGGCAAGTAATCCTCCCAAATAGGATTTGCATTCTTGCAGCAGCCATTCTGGGGATAGAGAGTGAATACATGGAGGCAAATTCTGCTTACACAGACATAGCTCAAGTCCAGCCATTCAGAACATGAGTCAATGACAGGCAGAGTTGTACATAAATGGAGTCCTTTCTGAAAAAAACTGGTACTAGTGGCTAAGAAAAATGTACAGGGCCAGAGCATCTGCAGTGTCTTAGTTAACTGGATTTATAGGCACTTATTCACAGCAAAAATGTTGTTAGAGCCCCAGAGTTGCTTTGTTCATTTTCATTTGCCAAAGGCTGTCATCCCTGCTGAGTTGTCATGTGGAAATGTGAGTTTGCAGTGCAGCTACTTCTGTGCATGTTTCGGTCTTCACTTAAAACTTAATTGCTCTTTCAGTGCTGTGTACTCTCTGCTTTAAAGCACCTGCAATGGTCTACTATAGTGACTCTCTATTTGGGATGATAGCCTGTGGCTGTAGGATAGAATAAATAACTGGAGGTAATAGCAGCTTAAATCAAAGCCAGAACTTGAATCCCTGAACTTTTATATTGCCATTTATTTGTGGGCATTATTCTTGATAGCCTTCTAGGTGTGTTTATCCTTTTCTGGCTGAGGAGTGACTGAAACATCAAACAAAGTTTAGGAAGTGAAGGAACAGACTACCTTCTGGTTTATACCCAAAACAGGTATTCTGATATTAACAGAAACTGTGTGAGTTTCAGTTATTTTTTTTTTCAGCAATCTAAGTTTTAAATGAAAGCCTGAAGGACGAGCACCTGAAAACTTCTGAGAAGTCATGTATTAGAAAAATTCAAAACTGAATAAACATTTCCTTCAACTCATCAAAATGTTTTGTAGCTCTTGTTTTTTTCTCTGCAGAACATAAAGATGTGTTTGTTCTCTATATTGAAGCATGGGTAACTTTAAACATTTATTTTCAAACTTAAGGATAGCTGAATCAAAACCAGTTCATTTTGCTAGGAGTTCACGGTTCAATGAAAGATTTCCTTATAGTTAAATAAAATAAATTGATTTTGCTTATGACTTAGTCCTGTCTTTCCCCTTTCTTGTGCACTGAATTTGATGTTCCTGTTGTCCTAAAAGTGGATTTGTTAACCTGGTGTGCAATAGACCAATCTCTCACACTCAGGAGAGATACTGCTTTATTCTGCGCAATTCTTTATTTCTTTATTTGTGGAACTTCCACAAATCAAGCACAGCAGATTCATCAGGTGTGCCCCTTTTATACAGTAACAATTGCATCTAATTCATTAAACTACTCCTACCTCATACGTATTGAAACTATCTAATGCATATGCATAGGATTACGTAAGTGTGACACATCAGATGCCTTCGCATGCGCGGCGGTCTGGGGTGGTCTTCGGTGGCCGTTTGAGGAGGTATCCCCTCCTCGCTTTGACCACTAAGTCACTCTGTATCGGGTCAGTGGTTCGTGTTCCTGCCAAGAGGGTTGCACCATCAATCAGGAAGAACAGAAAGGATCAGGATTAGTGCTCCAGGTGAGGCACCATTAAACAGAAAAAATAGAAAAGATCAGAATGATCTTGGCTAACTAACTTAAATTAAAACAGGACCTTTTTAATCTACCGCAGGATTTTCTGTATCTGACATCATTCCTATTTTTCACTTTTACTAGTAGTGCTGAGGAACCCCAGGCCTCAGTTGTGCCGGGTACCACGCCAGGTCCAGCATGAATTGCAAATGCACCTTCCTGCAAAGAGTACATGATCGAAGAGGCAAAAAAGGTTAGATGGGTACAGGCCCAGGAGCACAGGGGACAGTGAGACATTTTTCATCAGCATGGTAAGCAGTGGCTTCGAGAACCTGCAGGCAGCCATTTACATATGCAACTCTATAGCCTTGAGGTGATTGTGTTTTAAGGTGGTGGAGAATCAAAGCATTTCATCCCTGCAAGTAAGGAGGGATCCCAAGAATTTCCCGTACTGTCACTATAGTACTCCCTCCATGCTGTTTTGATTTGAATAAGAGCAGTTTGATTTAAATCAGCTTGGAAAGGGGAGCAACTTCTTGGCAGTGTGGGGAAGCCTTCCCTTTTGGAAGTGAGGGAGACGTACAGCTCGCCAGTCCTGCAGTGTAATTTGTCCTGACATTTGCTGGCACAGTAAGTTCTTACTAACTGCGGTGACACTTGCCCTGTGTGACATAATTTGAAACGCTTTTTCATAATACTTCCACTTGCATGAAAGCAGCCAAACTGTCTTTTCTAATTTCAGCCCTTTTGATCCCTTCTCCACAATGAGAAGTTCTGCTTTGCAGTGTTTCCCAGTGCTGCCTGAAGTAAAAAGATGAGATAGTAGCTAGCAATCCACAGTTTTCCCCATCACTACTCCAGGGCATGCTAGAAGTCACTGATCCTTCATGAGCTAAATCCTGAAGGAGTTAGCTTCAGAAGATAGCCCTCCCAAAGCAGACATTAAGACACAGAAGTAACAACAGAGCCAACTGACAGTTGCCACCACTTACTACTACTAACATTGGACACTGGTCACAGAATATTATATTTAAAACCCATCAAAAGGAAAGTGGTATGGAGTGAGATCAGAGTCTTCACAATCAAAAAGAATGCATTTGTCTAATTTTGATGTGGGTCACAAAGTGAGAATTGTTACAACTTTGTTTTTAATTTGTTTCTGCAAGGAGAGTGTCTTTTCTTCAGTAAAGAATACCTAAACTACTTGTTGCTACTTAGTCTTCTATTCAAGTAGCATGTGAGATGCTGCAGTTATTTCCTCATGACTAGGTGGAAATGTTGTTCTTATAACATTTTGTTCATGCTGATGCTGTTGAATATGCATGATTCACTCCACTTGATCATCTGGCCCTGACAAGTTTGATTACTATTCCTAATAGTAAGCAATAACATTGCTTTTGGGGTGGTAGGAGACTATTATGTAGATGTGGATGAAAAAAGTCTTAAAGGTGCAGTTAAATGCAGTCAAGTGTGGTGGGGAATTCACCAGTAAGTGGAAGAAGTTTGGGAGTATGACATCTTGTTTGATAGCTGGTGTAAAAGTAAACTGGTATACTGTGTAAAATCAGACTGGGAAGTCTGATACAAGGGTAGAATTGCTATAAGCCTAATCTAAGAGGGCTTGTAAGTACTGGCAAAAAGAAAGAAGTGGGTACCTGCTTATGCAGGATGTGTGGTGCTTCCTCTGGTTTCTTGCCAAATGTAGAAATAAAAGCTGGGACGCTTTTAGGTGTCTACTTATTTAGCCTCAGGTTCCTCACAACCCATAACAAGTCATGGTTTTGAGGATAACTTCATATCAGCTCTATGAGGTGAGGAAATGCCCTTATCCCCCGCCCCCCCCCCCGCCCCCTACAGATGGCCACTAAGATTATCCCAGGATCATGCAAAGCAGAGAACTAAATTCCACTTCTAAAACCAAGTGACAGACCTGGCTATTCACTCAATACTCTTACACCAATGGGTGGATCTTTCTGCAGAGTGAGGAGGCCATACCACTCCTATCCTCAGTTAGATTAAGGATCAGTCAGTTGAATTTCAGCTGTGCATTTCTAGGTCAGATTTAAAGTGAGTAAAAAGGTCACACTTTGTTTCAACTATTTGCTGTTCAGGAAGAGAACTGAGAATAGTAAACGAAGTACAGAAAACTATAGAAATTCTAGAGACGCTCAGTTTTGGAGTTCAGCTTCTTACAAGAAAGAGGCCAAACCGAAGTTTTAAACACTAATCTGTCTGCAAAGGTGAGGTTGCAGCTGAGACAGCATGACCATGTTGTGCTAAAGAGGTCCCTGTAAATAAAGATCCTCATACTGGAAATTAAGTCAGTATAGAAAACATTACAAATGTATACAGTGTGACTTGTGTATTTATATCTGTATCAGTGCTGTTAATTACTTTAGATTACTAAAATGCATTTTTAAAGCTGTTTGTGATACATTTTTTTTGTTTCTGTTTTCATCTTTTTTTATTCCTCCTTACATGCATCTGCTAATTGCTTAGATTTAGTTAGATGTATACTGCTTAAAAATGAACCTTTGTAAAAGCCAATGCAAGTAGAATTCTTTTTTAAACAAATGTCTGTTATCATTTAGCATGCCAACAGCAGTGCTAAGAATTCAAAGGAATGCTCCTGAGTAGGAAGGCAGAAGCACATCATGTGAAGTTTCACAAGTGAAAGCCAGCATCCTTTTTTGCACGTAGTTGGAGTTGTTTATAGCTGCAAAGAGCTAGCAGAGTGCTAAATCAAAGTGCTTAAAAAGTGGGGATTTTGACTTCTAAACGTTCCATAAAAGCATGTTTTTGTGCATTTCAGTGTGGGATCCAAATTTAAATTGTTACCATCTTTCTGAATGTGTATTAAAAGGCATGGCAAAATAATATATATGATAAACTAGGTCAGAAGAAGGAACCCTGATTTCTTTTGCTAGAAAGTGAGACAAAGACGATCTGAGCATGGTCTTGTGCACAAGATCTGATTGGGTTTTTTTTGCATGGGTTTAGCCAAATTACCTAATTTACCCACCTTAAACCTTTCCTTTGGTTTAGTGGAGTAATAGCACTAGCTTCGTTTGACTTTGGGAACAAAATGGGGAAAAATGCATGTGCAGTTGCTGAAGATCCAGATGGTTAAAAATGCAGAGAGTACTGTGACTGTGGTCTAGTTTGAACGACATAATCAGCAGGCAGCTTTGCCTAGGCATCGTAGTGAACTACTGAATAAGTATTTAATATCTTAAGCCCTCTGTTGGGCTGTCTTTTGATTACGTCAGTGTCATAATTCTTGCTTTCTTTTATAGTTGTTCAAAGAAGAGATTGTCTGGTGCTTTTTAGAAAGTTATGTTCTTTATCCCAGTCCTTTTTCTGAATGGTCTGAAGAATTGTACTTTTTGCTCATTTAGCTGCATCCACTGCTGGCTTTCCTTGCTCAGCTTAGTCAAATTTTGGAGGTAGGGTACATTGTCTATGAACTTCAGGTGGTTCAGCTACTCTGCCTTTTATGCTGAGTCTTTTTTGTTTTCCACACCATTCTCCAGAAGAGGCTTTCAAAGCTAAGAATGACTTCAGAGAGTCACCTTGTACTGTTCTTCTTTCTGATTTGGTCTATTAGCTGCTCTTGTGTTGTCTTATGGTAGAGGCAACTATTCACCAAAAGAGGTGCATGTAAAATCTTATTCTCAGAGCTTTTCTTTAAATTGAAGGATGTTTTACTTATCACACTGGGCTTGTTAATTTGCAATTGTTGCTTCCTCTTTTCAGATGTAATCTTCCTGTCCTTGAGTAGAATCTCTTAATATGCTGTTGTCTTAGGCACATGTTGTCTACTTTATTTCCCGATTCTGCCACACAACCTAATAGCTTTCAGAATGGAGGTTGTCAGGTACCAACTGGCAGGAACCACCACACTACTCTTATTTTAGACTTTCTTTGTCATTTTAATAGTACTGTATTCTTCAGTTTTCTGTTTCTCAGCAGTAGCTTACATCTTTCTTCATCTTTCAAACTCCATATGTTTATGTCTTGCCTTAATTTTCCCCTTTTGGAAAATTTGACATCTTCCACCCTTCCCCTTAGGCTGTTGAAATTCTTCCCTCATCTTACTGAGCCTTTCCAGAATAATGTCAGCTGTCAGCTTATGGGTGATCAATGTGTTTTTATCCAGCTTTACACTAAGTGGGATCTTCTTTGTGTTTCTCTCCTGGGACTGTGTCATCCCTTGGACTTTTGCTCTGTAGAGAAGTAGAAATATTCTGCTTCTCGGTCACAAAAAAATCAAACACATTTTCATGTTGGTAGTTAGCATTTTATTGTCTTATCTAATTACAGATCAAATAGGTTTACGTGGTGTCTCTTCATCTACAAGGAAATTACGCTAGCTACATGTGTAACATCATGCCTGTTTCTTGCAGCTTCAATTATACGTATATATATGAAAACAATGGTTTGTGCTCTTCACACACTTGCGCATAACTTCCTGGTGACTTTCTGCTGGGTATCTCTTAAGACTTTCCGGTCTTGTTCCATACAGCATCTTTTCTAATCTAATGTTGCTGCTCTCATGATTCAAGTTGCAGGTCGCCCAACTTCCAGGCTTGGAGGAGTGAAGGAAATTTGGAATTTGTTAAAGAAATTTTGGCAAGAAATGGAGGTGGTAATTTTCAATAGCTCATCCAGCAATAGGTTGAGAAATCCTAATGCCTGACTTCTCTCTGATGTAAGTGGCACCACTTACTTTAAAGTAACCTCAGGATAAAAGACCGAAATAGAATGACCTGAGGCATGTGCTGTACACATGGCAGATCAGAGCAAAGCAGTCCAAATGAAATAGTCCTTCTTTCTTTCTTCACACAAGCAGCTCCTGGGAAAGAAGTTTTGTGATTTTCCCCTGCACAAGTGGAAAAGGCTAGGGAAGTGATGTGATGAAACCTGTTAGGGACATTTTCCTTAAAAATTTCCCTGGAGTGTTGGCTCTTAGGTATGAAAGACTGCCTGCACTGATCAGTAGGAGTGTCCAGGTATAGAGGAAGCCGTTCTGCCTATTTTCCTGCAGATCTTTCCCCAAAGAACTGCAAACAATTTCTAACCACTTCAGATATCAGAGGTACAGTCTCGTCTAAGGTGTGCATCTGTTCCAGTGGAGCAGAGAGGAATGTGGAAACGTGTGTTTTAAACGAATGTATTTCCCTGAGAGAAACTTGTGTTCGTATCAAAGATCCGTTTTTTAAGATCTTGTAATTCTTCATAGTGAAAGGAATAACTGAATGCAGGTGAGGAGAATGGTTCTGCTGCTTCTGTCAAGTTTCCTGTGTAACAGGCTAGTAAATGAACAAATTTAAAAAGCTTTTAGGTTCTTTAAAAAAAACCCAAACAGAAACACAGGTTGTTGCTCAGTGTAATTATCAGAAGGGCTAGGCAGCTAGCCTTGACTATTTGAAGGCTACCATTAGGACCTATCCACATCAATATCTAATATAGCAAGACATCTTAAAATCTGACACTTTGTCTGTAATGGTGTATTTCCCATGGAAGGTGCGATGTTGCTGCACAGAGATATGTTTGGGAAGTGCTTTAAGATTTTTAGATGGCAGTTGTTATATATGAAATGTACAAAGTGTTAGAATATCAGAAGGGTGGGGGTTTATATCTAAGATCAGAAATAAATAATTGGCTACTTCCCCAAATGTGCGTTTAGTTTTCAAGAACCATAGGGTACAGTGTACCAGCAGGGCTCCCTAAGAAGTAGGTTTGGAGATGTGGCTGCCAGCGGTGACTTTTTCTTAAAAGAAAACGGTGATTTTAGATATCAGCAACTAATAGTACAAAACCAGTGTAGCGCTCAATGTGATAGCGCAGCCGTTGTGGTTTGGTTCTGAGGCAGAAGCCTGGCAGAGAGAGTTGGGGAAGGCATTGAGGGGCTGGGAAGGTAATTTTCACACTCTGCACAAGTAGTGTAAGTTCTTTGTTTAATCTAATGTCCTGAAATCTGACATGGATAACTATCCACAAGGGTTATTCTACAGTCTTATTCTAAGACTGTAATTAAGAAGTTTTTATGTGAGGAGAGGATAACTCACTGAAACATTGCAGGAAGCGTAGCTGTGAAAATTTTTCCACAGATTTTTTTAATGCTTTTTATCTGCAGTTTAACCTCATGTTGTACTGAATCACCTCCATTTTCCCAGTGTGATATAAAATGTGTTAGTGGGTTATGGCAAACACTCAGATCTATTGCAACAAGGGGATCATTTGCTATTTTTCTTCAAACTTCCAGTAATAGTGCTCTGCAGCTGTGGCATACTACCTTGCAGTGGTGCTGCAAACTAGTCTCAGGATTTCCAAGTATTTTGTGTGCATTAATTAAACTTCACAATACCCTTCTGAGGCAGTATCGGGCTTATGCTAGGCAGTGCTTTGTGAATAGTTATATTGCAATTAGTGCAGCTCTTTATGACTGGAAGTACAGTGTTGGGTAAAACCATGGAAGCTAGCCCCATCACATATCGTGTATCTTCCTCCCAACGTCTTTACACTGTGACAGCAGGAATGCCAAAATTAGAAGTCAGGAGTGTCAGCTCCTGAGAGAGTGATTTCATCACTGGGCAGTGTTTCCTCCCTTAGGACCTTCTTCTGCCTGTTTACTTTAACCCGCCTTCTTTTTACCTTTGTTGCAGAGAAACAGTCTGGCCCTAAATCAACTTTTAAGTGAAAGGTAATTGCAGTTGCAAATCTCTTCCACAGGGGACTGGCACTGTCTTTAAGTTCAATATACTAGGGATCAGACTGAACTGCTGCTTGCGGTGTAGTCAGTAGTGCATGAAAATTGACAACATTCAGGCACCTTTTTTAATAGAATGCCCTTACTGATATGCAAGGCAAGTTGTGAGTTTGTTGAAAATCAACCAAAACACAGCCACCATTTTTTGTTTCCCTCCTATCCTTCTTTCATGGCCCTTTCTTTTTTGCATAGATGTTAAAAGCTAAGATTCCCATTCTTTAGAGAGCATGCACAACTCCACTCTAGTATCGGTGGGACTATCTGGTCAGGTCTAGTGCAGGTTTTTTGCTACTGTGTTATAAATGCAGCAAAACTTGTAAAACATGGTCCCCAAAGGACTGCTCAAGCTGATTTCTTATCACTGGAGCTTACCATCCATAGCTGGCAGCTGGGTAATCATGTAAATAGGTAAAGGTCAGAAGTGAGCCACTAGTTTGCACTGTGGCACTGCAGACCCTTTCTAAATACGGTAACGAGCAGCGGAGGTAGTATCTCCCTCATGGCATACACAATGTGATGAGAAAAGTAACTAAGGAAATCTTAGTTTCTTATTTTGACAGGGGTTGCCCAATTCCTCTTATTAAATAGCCGGCTGCTCACTGCACTGCTGCAACGTCTCCATCATCCAAAATGACATACTGACCACAGATACTGTTCAGTAACAGAAAAATTAGCTGATACCATACTGCTGTGTGGGTGGGGGCAAGAACTGTTGCAGAGATACAGGATCTTTGCATGGATGTCCACTGGTTTCTGGGATGTATCCCATGGCTGAATTTATTTCCACTGTCTGCTTCTGTATTTTGAACTGTGATTTTTTTTGGTATTATTATTTTTTTTTTTTACATTGGTGTGGAGGTATCACCTCAAGGGAATCCCTAGGGTTATTTTCTCCCATTTATGCAGCATTTTCTGCTGGGAGGATAATCTTGATCCCTACTTAGTACAAGGCAATCTTCAGTAATTTATGCCCATATCTTGGCTGCAGAAAACAGACTACATCATAAATATTTTTTAAAAAGCATGGGGGATCACTTACTGAAGTTAACAATAAACTCTCTATTGACTTAATGGTTGAAACTGTGTTCCGTATATTTGTGCAATTGTTTTCAATGATTTGGACAGGACTGATCACAGGAGTATGACAAAGATCTGGTAGCAAGAAAATAGGGTTAAGTAGAAACTGTGTGGTCCTGCAGTGTCCCTAGAAATCACTGAAGTAAGCAGGACTTTTGTTGGACATGATACTGGTTTCTTGGCTCCAAAACAGTGGTATCCCAAAGTGTGGATGAAGTTGTTGTGAAACGGTCTTTTCCAGAAGGTGTCATTCATTGAGGTAAAGCAGCTTTTTTTGTTTCTGTTTTGGAAATATTTGAATAAACATGGATCAGATTCTCCTTCCCCTATTTACTCATGAGTCAATGTGAGAGATTTTTTGCCCTGTGCTATTAATGAACATAGTTTTAATTGCAATGTTTTTGTACAGTATCATTAGTTGTAATTTTTCTCTTGGAGATTTTATTATTTTTTTACTTTCTGTACTACACAGCATTGTTTAGCATATTTGAAAATTATATTTTGCCCAAACTCAGAATTTCTTCTGTCATTTTGCAGTACAAGAGTGGTGCTATGTCACCATATTTTCATAGTCTTCTGAAGATCACTATCCCTTGATTCCAGCATCTTTTATGTATTTAAAAGGCTGATACATTATAGTATCAGAAAAAGATTAACAAACACTCCAGGAACGTCAGGGATGAATGGTAAGTACTAGTTAGTTTTCTCTCTGCTCCTTTGTCTTCATAGGAAGGAGGAATTCAACTATTAATATTTTTATTCTCCTTTGTTTAGTGACAATATAATTCAAAATGTAATAGCTAATTACAGAGTGCCAGAAAAGTCTAGTAAGATAATAAATTACCTTAAAAACTAGACAACTTTCTGGTACTTATTCTTGATTTAGGACCATGTAATTTCACAGCTGCATACTTTAAGCCAATGTCCTCTCAGATACTCTCCCACAGTTATTACAGCAGGTCAGTTTACTATTTGGTGTAAACAGGAGTGTCAGAATCCAGTTTCAAAATAATTTTTCCATTCTGATCTATTAATAAATGAAATACCAGTGGTTTCAGGTCTTTTTTTTTAATTAATAATTACAGCATATTTATACCGTCTTTCAATCCATATAATTCAACAGCAGATGATGAAAAAGATAACAGATATCTTGACTCCTTGCTGTGCCAAAGCAGGATTGTTCCTGGTGTCGTATTTTCCATTGCTTTGCCCAAAACATTTTTCAGTGACTTGAAAGACAGATTGCCCATAACCTTCTCTCTAGGTGAGGTTCAGGTTCTCACGTGAGTTTCAGTAAGAGGCTCATTCTTTGTTGCAGTAAGCAGTTCATCAATATAGAATGACATTTGCCAAGTTGATCAGGATAAATCTATGCATTTTGTGTAATAATGGAGCAGTTTATAAACCTTAAAGACTAGATGGTGAAATTGGAAGAGAAAGCGTATGGCCTCTTGACTTACAATGGTCTGAAAAGGTAGAGACATTGCTTCTTGAGCGTTAGCCGTGTAACCCCATGGCTGTCTCTTGCTGCAGGAGAGCACAACCAGCCAAGTGGGTCAGTGTATGCTACAGGTTGTTAAACTAACAAAACTTCTAAAGGGGAAATATGCACTTTGCTGGAAGACTTCTGCCTCAAGGCAGCAAGACTCCTAACGCAAGCTCTCACTGCTTACCCCGTTTATAGCTATACAGGGTCTTTTCAGGTGGTTTATTAAGGGCTTGGCAGTAAATGTGAGGCTTTGCATTCCAACCTCCTGGGAAAATTCAGTGGTGAGTAGATTGTCAGCCAGGAGAAGCTGTGGATTCAGTCCCTCATTAGGGAAGTGTCAGTGTTCCATAACCATAATTGCTAAACTCCTTGTAGTCTGGAGAGAGAGGCTGATCTCTAGTGTGAGTCCTTTCCCTTTTTATAACTCTTAATCTACATGAAAAAATGGGCAGTCCAGCCTAGTCATATAAAGTCATCTTAATCCAGGTAAAACTCTTCCTTCCTCTTCTTTTCTTTTCCGCAGTCTGCCAAACTTAAGTCCTCAACTAAACCTTTAATTGTATTTATAAGATTACTTCTACAATATTTCCTTTACTTTTCCCTAAAATTATACTCAATCTCTTCCAGAAATAATTTTCAGCGTGCAAGTGCTTCAAGTGAGCTCCTTCTCCAAGTGGAAAGTTTTTGTACTCTTACTGAATAGAGCAAAACATATTGAAGGAGTAACTTAACCCAGCTAGCATAAGTGATTACTGAAGTATGTACAATCCAGCTTTTATCCTGCTTGATTAGCAGATCTATCCACTGAATTTTGTTCTTTCTGTCCCTGTGGAACTGAAGTCACTAGCCCAGCCTTCTCAATTCTGGCTAGGTAATCATCTCTGTAGGATTAAAAAAGAAAAAAAAAAAAAAGTCAAGTGGTTTAGGCTTGGTTTTGAAAAGAGATGTTAAATATTCATTCCCATTTGTTCTTATCATTAAGGAATTGTGCTGACAAAAGCACTTCACTCATGAAATAAGAAGAATAGAAGGGAGAGGGGAAGGCAAAATAAATAGTACTGAGGGATGTGCACGTGGCTTGGCAAATTGAGCAAGGGGAGGAGGTGGGGGTCAGGGTTCACAATTCTGTTTGAATGATTTGCTTGGTTCAACTGATTTGCTCTGTGACACAAAGTACCTTTGCTCTTCAGTATGCCCATCCATTAGAAGGTTATGTTACCTGATTTAATAAAATGTTCTGCAGATTATTTGTAAAATGCTTTAGGAACTTTGAATGAAAAGAGTTATGTGTAGAAATAAATACAGACATGCACCTCAGCCTAGTGCAGTTACAGAGCACGGCATCGCTGCCACCATGGAAAGAAATGGAAGAAACCTGCTGGGAGCTGTTAAGTAATTCCTCAAGTCTTTAGACATTTACTGTATGTTACTTTGGCTTGCAGCAAACGTGGGGTGATATTCAGCTTAGAATTCATATTCAGCATGAGAAGAGTTCTGGAGGGAAGAGGGGGAAGTGCGGGGAGAAAGGGTCATTTGTTGAGGTTTTTTAATTCCTTTTGTACTCTTACCCTGTCATTAGAGCCATAATTCATTCTTTCTCTCTTCTAGAGCCCTAGCTATTTACTCAGTGTTAAGCCACTGGCATTTTAAAATGAAAGATTTTCAATAGCCAAGGATTACATCCTGAGGGGAAATAAAAAGCTTTTTCAGGCATGCTCTTCCTTGAAGACAGAGTATTGGGTAGCTAGATGGCTGGTCAGCTTCAGGATGACACTTTTTAGGTGATTATAGCAGCTATTCTCTGAGCACTTGCTTCTCCTAATGCTTATCAGTTCCATTCGCAAATCACTCAATTTTTAAACGATTTAATGACTCTGTCTTAAAAACTATTCAGGCTATAGTGATCTGCCAAAAATAACGCCAACCTGCTCTTCCACAGCACTATAGGATTCATTCCCCTTGCTTTGTATCTTCTGTGTATTTTTTCCTTTAGTTTCTTTTTCCTCCTCTTTCCTCAATTTCAGCTGTCCTTGTGACAGTGGTGTTCAGATGGAGTAGAAAGCAAGAAGGGAAATAGTTCCCTTAATACATTTTTGCTGCGCAACTGGGAGAGAAGCCTTTCAGTATGTGTCAGCAGGGAGGCAGGCAAGAGGTAACAGATGGCATGAAGGGAGAGCTAAGAAGCCATGAAGATACAAGGGAGCAGTATTTCTCAAAGAAAGATAAGTAATGTTGTCAAAGCAATATGCAGGGGAAGGAAGGCAGTTGGAGACCAAGACAAAGTCAGTCAGAGCTTGAAAGTCATCTAAACACCAGTGTTCCCAGACAGAGCATTCTCCCTGGTGAGTGGCCCATGGTGAGTTGCTGGCTACTTGGGGCGAACCTTTGGTTTCTAGATTAAAAGACATACAGACCTCTTAAATACTTTGATTCATGTTTCTTCTTGGATGTTCAGGGTGGAGCCACAACCTGTCCTAAGCCCTTAGGCCATGTGGCGAGGGAGAAGCTACAGTGCTGCAGCTGGAAGCTCTTTATCTTACCTAGCCAGTGTGGCTGCATCAGTATTAATAAATTAAATATGGCCGGCATGCCCAGAGTCATTCTTGGGTCCTGAGCACAGCTAGCTACACACAGCTCATCCCTATGTGATTAAACTTTTTTAGCTTCCGGAAGATAGCCACGTGTAAACTGCTTGCTTGGGGTGGTATCTGCACATTGCTAACTCCCAAAGCGGGCCTGAGAATTGTCAAAACCAGGCCAGTGGCCATTTGGATGATTTAACAGCATTGATGATGATTTTCAGTGTCCAGGGTGCAACAGGTTGGCCTTGTCTGAAGGGTATGGAAAGGGTTGGAAAGGTGATGTTGCAATGATAATGTAAGGTCAGACATAGGCAGTGAGGATGCATGGTGAGACGTGTTGACCTTGACGGTGCCACTGTGGTGTTTTGGGTTGACTTTACCCCACCGTCAGGAACTGAGAGAATGTTTTGAACAAGTTTTGCTTTTGAATGTCTGCAGTTTGTTTGAGCCTGAGGAGCTCAGTTGGCAAAACGAACAGGGACAGATTGCAAGTTGTCTTCCACAGAACTGCTTCAATTTTCCAGACCTCTCTGCATGAGGAAAACAAGGTTCTTGGGACATTATTCCATGAGGACCAGCCATAAAATAACACTTAAAAGAGGCACTTTTCTGTTGACTGCACAAGGAATTGCACTTGCCAATGCCATTATATGAATGTGATCCTAATGTCTGTTTGCAGCAGCGCTGTAAGCAAACTTATACCATGGTTTATTTCTAACTAATTAAAGTCTTATTTAGGAATGAGTCATTTGAACACCAGAATGATTTATTTATTTATTTATTTCAAATCACAGAGACAGGCATTTCATACTGAGGTCTGCTGCCTCTGTAGTGCAACTGATTATCCCAAAAATCGTCTGGGGTTGCTTCTCTCTGAATCTAAGCATCTGTGACGTTAATGTTACTGCATTTTGTAATTGGTACTTGATAGTTTAAGTGGATAATCAGCTAAGACATAAATGCAGCTTACCAGGAAACAATTGAGAATGTAGGATAATAAGGCTGATTAGACACTGTGTTATGCCAGTCTCATGCTAAGATAATTCTACTGAGTTGAAGTTGTGCAAATAATGCTGTAAGATACACAGTGGTCAGGCAGACCCCCTTCACATTTGCTTGACTGCCTGTCTTTGAGCAGACACAGTCTAAATGGTAGTAAGCTCCTGTTAGTGAGAAAGATTAAACGCTTCTCAAGTCTAGGATTCTAGACGTTGCTTCCCTGAGATCTTTGCAACTTCTTTAATTTTGAAATTAATTCTGAAAACCAATTAGTAACATCCCTTAAGAGTCATTGTCTCAAATACTTTTCTTCTGTTACCTAGGCTTAATATTTTAGATTAAAACATGAAAGGAGAAGCATCTTGTCCAGCATTACATAAACCTGGTGGCTTTTAGCATTCACTGGGAATCCTCGTTTGCTGCTAAAGCAGATGTTAATGCTCTGCAGAGGAGAGAACCGCGTGTGTTCTGCTGGTGGACAAGCCCAAGACTGACAGCGCACGATTTGGTCAGGCTCTTCATTCAGGTCCCAAGCAGTGGAACCACATGGTCCACTCAGGAGCTGTTTGGGGGAAAGGTGAATAAATAAAGCTTTAAATTACCTTCGTGACTTCCAGGCACAAGGCTTCATGGGGACCAATTTAGTCTCTGGCACAGAAGATAACAGCCTTATTGCCTGGGTACCAGAGGGAGGTAACACAGAGCCTGGTGTGGCAGGCATAATTTCTGGATATAGTTTCTCATGGTGTTATCTGTAGCACAGGAAGGAGACCACTCACTCTGCTGTCCCAAGGGCTCATTCTGGACCTGTTCCGCATGCTATGGGGGTGGAGAGCAAATGCAGAGTGTCCAGTGGTGATAATACTATTGTTTTTTTTTCTAGAGTGTGCAGTGCTTCCCTGATACCAGGAAGTACTTCTACTAAGCAGATTGACCTGTCAGTGCCTTGTGTTGTTCTGGGATTCAGGTAACCTGAATCGTTTGGATCCATTTGTCAGATTCTTCTGTACTTATTAGGCTCATGAAATCCACACTGATGAGCAGTTAATGTTGTCTCCAAAAGTGCCGGCTAATCCCCCAAGTGCCTCTTTGGCATGCCCTTGACAACTTCAATGTCATAGGAGCAGCAGCTGGAGCTGTATGTTCAGTGGCCATGTGATGGCTGGTTGGGATGCGTTAGACATATGCTGTGTGTTCAGGGCTATTTAAAGGATTAATTTAGATGAGCCATGCAGCTGAACTGAAGCTAGCGATCCTCAGTCTACAGTCATTACTCCACAACGCTTAAGCACAACAAACTATTCATCTTATTCCATGTTTATTTTTCCTCCCAAAAATTCACTAGGGGAAAAAAAAAGCATAATAGAACAGCCTTGGTGGCTGGTTATAAGGGAAAGAATGAATTAATTTTCTCCAGGGAGGGAAATGCAGGCAAAACTTGCCTGTTCTAGGCTCTGTCTGGTGGAAGCCAACTGGCCAGCCTGTCTGGTTCATAGCTCCGAATGAGCCACAGCACGGGCTTCTCTTACCCAGGGCAGACATTGGGTTGAGAAGGGGGGCTTTTCTGGAGTAATTAAGGTACAGGGGAAAGAAAATTACTGTTTAGGAAACAGGCTGCTGGTGAAGTGATATCTTTTTAAAGCAATCTGATGGAATGAATGCTTTCTTGAAATAATGTTGCCAAATTTCTTCTTTATCTATTGTCTATATATTGGGTTATTCTTTTATCTCTTTACAACAGACTTTCTTTTCCATAACGGTACTTTTTTTTTCTTTTTTTTCCTGTACAATGAGGGTCATTTCACTGTGTCTTCTATTTTGTCCGAGCACAGGAGGTTTCACTTCTTGCTTTCTTTGAACTTAATAGATTTAAATGTGGTTGTTAAGATGAGATTCTTTTTTTAATACTTTGTTTGTAGAAGTATGGGAAAAGTCCTGAAAGCTGTTGTCCAAGAGGAACCCTCTCCCGTTTGAATTTTTGCTTTGATGCCAAAGTAATTTCTATGAAGGGATAGCTCCAGTCTCTTTGCAGAGTTTTGTCACTAAGAACATGGCTGAACTGATTTGGGTAGTATCTGGTAAAATTGGCATCATACTTAAGCTGTGGAAAAAACCACTTCACATCCTTGGCTTACTTCCTAATAACAGCAGAATACTGTTTCCATCAAAGTTATAAGATCCTGAAAAGTTTCCTAATAAATATCTAATTGCAACTGTGTCATTGGATTGGCATTGCTATGAGTCAGGAAGACTGAGATAGTGATTTCTGTCCATTTTTGGGGGTACTAGCTTGTTGGAGTTTCAGAAACTCTTCTGGTTTTTTTCTGTTAAAGGAATTTTTCCCCATATGGGTTGCTAGGGGGACAA
>JAVJGG010000009.1:8870069-8910020 GCA_035590195.1 Aviceda cuculoides
TACCTAGCTCAAAAACATAGCACTGTACCAGCTACTAGGAAGACAATTAACTCTATCCCAGCTGAAACCAGGACAGTCCCCAGTGGGAGAGGAGTGCTCTAGAAATAGCTGTTCCAGGAGAAGTGCCTTCTGCATTTTAATCACTGACTAAGTACCAAGTCATAGAATCATACAAATGGTGGTTAGAAGGGGTCTCTGGAGGTCACCTAGTCTAGCCTCCAGCTCAAAGGGTGTTACTGCCAATAGTAGATGACGTTAACTGCAGCTTTGCCTTGCAAAGGTAGAGATTCTGCAGCCTCTCTGAGCAGAGTAGTACTCCAGCATGGTCCTTTTGCTCTTGGACAGGAAGTTCAGCTAGTAATCAGCTGGCGTTTCATGAGCAGCCAGTTCTAGGCAGAAGGAGGAATTAATCTCTTAAACTGTAAGACCTACACTGTAAGTCAAAACACTTTCCGTAAGTAGGTGTGCTGAAGGAAACAGGGAAATTCCACGCTGGTTTCCTTTAATCACTTTAAAACTCAACAGAGGAATTTGGAAATCAATTATACAGACAAGACTGCAAGCCAGTACAGCTCTTCTGGAAACAGCAGAATTTCTTCTTCTCATTTTGCTGATCATGTCATGAGGAATCTGAAGCAGCAATCTGAACAAACTGGAGCTTAGGCAATGTTTTATCAGCAAAACAGTAATGGATTTGTGGTTAGTAGTGTATCGACCATGTATTTTAGCGCAGTTGGCAGTTTTATCCTTTAATCTGCTTGTAAACCCTTTTCACTGGCTTGTAGGATAGGCTTTCTCAAAATACGTAAACTGCAGAGGGCCAGTGTGCCATGTTATACTGAGGTGAGCATCTCTTGTGGTTAATATGATGCCATTTCTTCATATTGGGGCTATGAAAGTAGTTTGATAAATAATGTAGTTATTGTTTTAAATAAAAAGAAAGGGCAAGAACAGAGTCGAGAGTAGGTCAAGCTGGACTGAGCTAGATATGATACTAGTTGGTTTGAAAATATATAAAAAATATATATATATCAAAATCTGTACTGGGGCAAGGAAATTTACTCAATGGCATTGCTTTCAGAAGTAATTCCTGATTTCTGCTAGAAATAAGACTGAGTACAGAGAAATAACAGTGCTAGAGATCCTTTGAGATACGCTGCTGGTTTTGCTGTGCATAGAAACTAATCAAGATTCTTTCAAAATAATTTCCACTGGAAATTTTATGTTCCTTTTGCAAGCAAATTTGCCCATGTCTTTTAATTTCAAGAACGAGCAATTGTTTTAAGTTGCAGCTCTTAGATTATGGAATACACCTGCAAATACACGATATTGGTTAAAACAGTACAGCAAGATTTTTTATCTAGTTGTCCGGAATTTGCCTGCCCAAGAGAGGCATGCCTGAGGGCAGGTCTTGCTCTGTGCACCACGTCCCTGGTGAGCCCTGCAGTATAGGTCTGCTTAGCCAGAGATGGTCCTCTCCTTACAGCGGTTGAGTTTGCAGGGTGCCACAAGCATTAAGCAGTTCGAAATGTCTTCTCACATTTTAATAGCAGCAAGTTCCTGCCCTTCCAGGGCTGGCTGATTAATAAAGTTACTGTGTAGAAATGGATAGGGGACAGATGAAGTGCTGCTGAAAAGCTACGTTGTGACACAGTATGGAGGAATAAAACATTTCCAGGGCTTTCATTTGTGCTGCATTATGTGAAATGGATGAGAAGTGTTTTCTTTGTTCAGTCAATATTTTTGTTATGAGGCAGCTAGGTCACCAAGATTGGCTTATAATGAAAACGGGAGGGGAATACGGCTGAATTCTCATTGCTAGCCAAAAGCAGGAGTGAGTGAACAGTAGTTTGTTCGTTCACAACTGAGAAACATGAAATGGCACAGAACACAAGCTTTCTGTTTTATAAGAAAACCTAGGTAGAGGGCTCTTTGTTCTCATTATGAATAGGCATCATACCTTGATTGTATGTACAGTCATAGATATTTCAGGTCGCAAAGCTGCATTGGTATGATTAGCAGTGGCCCTCCTTTGCAATCCATGCCAAGTCTGTACTACTTGCATCCCTTTATTACATTGAAAAGTAATGACTAAGAAGTCTGTTTTTCTTTCCATCTCTCTCTCCGCCCTCTAATGGGTTAAATGTTTTCTGTCTTTGTAAGAAGGGAATGCATACAAATGGCTAAAAATCCTTGAAATGTATGTCATGTTTTTTTCAGTTAAAGGTTTTTTTTTGGTGACAACACTTAAGGTCTATTATGTAGTTAAGAATCCTAACCTTCCCCTAAGGTAGGTAAGTAATATTCTCTCCATTTACAGCTAGTTAAACTGCAGTAAAAAGGTAAAGTAGCTTGTCAAAAGCAACACAATATCATTGCCAGAGAGGAGGCTGGGACTCATAAGTTCCTAATGCCCACTGGAGCGTATTTTGAATGACTGGGCTGCTGCGTCCTGACATAATAATACGTGCATGTGATTTGCCTGTAGCCACACAAGTGAACAAGAATGCTGTTTTCTTTATTTCTTGACTGTTTCTTCATGCCAGTCATATGCTGTTCCTTTAACCAGCACTATTTGCTAATATTTTTGTTAGCCCATTGTGTATTTTTTAGGTTTTCTGAGTTCTCTGTCACTGACACACTGAGAATGTCATAAAATTGCTAAACAAAGGGCAAGAGTCAACTTCAGTAAACCCCTTCTTGAGGCCTTTTCTTCATTGGATACAGATCTCTGCACCTTGTACGAAAGACTAGTTGATTGTTTGGTACAGTAAATCAAACTTGTGATGGAATGGGTAATGAAATTCTTCAAAGGGTTGATATAGTAATTTCCTTTCCCTGGTAGGACTCCTCATAAATATGTTTGTTTACCCCTTTTCAGATTGTCTCCATTGATCATTGTTCAATGCTTTGTTTCCTTTTCTCTTTTACTATTTAAAAGTTACTTTGTTTTCTGCAAACAAGGCAAAATAGTTTGTGCATAAAGAGCAGTGTGGAGTATTACCTCTCTCTGTTCAGAAAAATGTGGAAACAAATCTAAATAACTAAGTGTACAAAATTTAAAAAGGAAAAATACTATGCATATATGTGAGTACATAAATACATGTGCAGATAGAAGTAAAGTTGTATACCCATGCACACTTTTCCTCAGTCGCTCCAACTGCTCTAGATGCATCTTGTTCATGATTGTGTTTATGAACATATTGACTCATGTACATGCACACTTATTTTTTTTCTTGTATCAGAGGGGAAGAAAATGGTGTGAAATGGGGTTGACGTTGTATGATAGGTCCAGAAAGAAAGGAGTACTTGTTCTATGTGTTGAATGCTGGCGAAACGAAAGGTCGTCGTAGTTTGTACTTTTGCTGAACTCTCTGAGCTGAAGCCGCAGGCATTAAGTCCCTACAGCACTCTGACGAGAAGAAAGGGGGAGATAGACATCCCAGACACTGGCAAACACATCCGAAGACCTTGATCCAGTTAAAACTGCTTGGAGTTTGATATGGGGAAAGCATCTAGCTGTTTGTGCCTGCCATAAAGAGAGAAGTTTTGTTCTTGCATCAGTTCATTGGTACCCACTAGCAGCTAGCTAAGACTATGCATGCCACATGCGCACGTGGCAGGGACAAGGCAAGAGTTTGGTTTTGTCCATGCTCCTTTATTGACCTCGCAGACACCTCTGGTCAATGCTGCCAGATCATGGCAAAAGGATTGCTGGTTGCAGTGATGTTGCATCTCCGGGGTGGCACTGGCACAGTGCGAGCTCTAAGCCCAAGGAGGAGGTTGGCTGCTGGATTACAGGGCAGATGATTATCTGCACAGTGTGCTCTTCTGATGTCAGAACTGGTCAGAGGCAGATAGGAGCCCAGTTCCTGATGAGTTGAAACTTCATGTGGCTTATTCCAAAATATTCTATCTATTGTTAGGAAAGTATTCGTCGGAGGGGCAGGTGAGAGGAAGCTTATAGGCACTGTTGCGATGTTGTGTAATATCCGAGGTAAACAGGACGCCCAAAGAATGAAAATTATAACCCACCACTCAAACAGAGGATTAATTAACTAGCAAGCTTGTTAAAAATAATCAGGAATATACCAGAGGATCTCGGGATGAAAGCTAAGCATCGTCTTTTCCTACCAGGGATGAGGATGACCTCACTGCATTTCATAGATTTATAGCTGAAAATGGCACACTGCCTTTGTTTTTTTGTCTCCCTGGTGATTGCTGTTGACCATGGGGTGCTTCAGCATTGCATTTTTCTCATTTAGCTCTATGACAGCTTCATATGGGGAGCTCACTCTTAAAAACTGCAGTTGCTTTTCTTCCTTTTGTGTATAGAATATTTTAAAGACAAAAAAACCCCCACCCTCAAAATTTAGTAGGTTCTGTGGGACAGCAGCTTGAAGTCAGTTCATGTTTAGGACAAGATGATTGAAAGTAGTAGATTGCCCACAAGGACAGGTGCCTTGAACCCTTGGTATAATGCATTATATCTGGCCAGTTAAGGTAGGACAATTAGGAAGATATGATCCTTGCTGTAACTTTGCTTCTTGCATTAAAGATTGGGCATGGAGCATTGCTGTTGGTCCAGACAACTCATGACTAGCACTGGTTGAGGTCTGCTATCTAGCCAAGCCATCATGGCATAGCAGAAAGTGAAGCTTTTTATCTCCCACCCATTCAGGACTGTGCACTTTTTCACAGACCCAAGAACAGAATTAATCTTACAGGGATGTAAGCGAAATTCTTCTACTCTCTCCCCTCTGATTACATGGTCAAAAGTCACAGTTTAATCATCTCTTAGCTGTGTAATGTGAGAACTATTCAACACTAAAAGTTAAAAAATCCATACTTCAGTGTCACTTTTGTGACATCTGCTACCCATCGGACACTGTATTCAGTGGATTGTACAATGAAATTCTGGTCTCATACACAGATACTAAATCACTTCTCATTAAGTTGAGCAATCTCTGGAGTGGGAGATAGGAGACTTTAAAGCGCATGCCATGGTTTCATCAGAGTATCTCTTTGAAACTGCAAGGCTGGCAGAATGTCATTTCTCAGTGAAAAATTAACAGTTGGTCATGATCTTCCCAAAAGTACCTTAGGTTTTTTTTCAGCCTGGTACCTGATTTTTGCACCTCCTCTAAAAGGTGGCACTTCCAGCCCTTGATACCACACTCCCTTGCTCAGTCCTGACTCTGAGGTAAGACTGCCATCTATTGAATCCCCAACATTATCTCCTGCAAAATTCAGCTTTCCATCCAAATGCTCACCAATTCCAGCCCCGCTTTGTTTGTGAGACCTGACAAGATTGGAGCCCTCTCTGGCGTGCCTACAGGCTAAGTCACCTTGCAAGCAGCCATCAAAGTGTCAGAAGGCAGCAGCTGAGCAAGGCAGCTGAGCAAGAGCTCGTACCTTGCTGCATTGGTTCCTTTTACACTGAAAGAAGCCATTACAGGTGCATCTTTCCAGAGTTTGTTGTCACATGCATTTTTCCAGGGCTTGTCAACTTGAGTAGGATGCAGGTGTCTTCCATAAAAGAGAATTTCAGGCACTTGAGGATAATAGAAAGAAAGAGACAAGAATAACTTTCAGAAAACACCAAATTGGAACATGATTAATAAAAAACCCCCCTCCATTCAGCTTATTGATTCCTCTCAATGCTTTCTTTCTGCTTTCATTTATATGCAGGAATACTAACTACTGTAATAAGATTCATACCCTTCACAGTTGTAGCAAAAATTTTTAAACCCACTGGCAGTATGCAATTTCCAAATGCCTCCTCCCTAGATACCACTTCACCTTAATAGTTTGATAATGTAGGAATCCCATAAGTGCAACACTTGTCATTTATTCTTTTGCAGTTCAAGATGTGTTTTGTGATTAACAGCCTGCTCTAAGGCCCATGGAGATTCTCTGTTGAATGCAGTGGACTTTAAATCGGCCTCTCATTTAAAGAAGGAAAACGACCACAACCCAAGTTTGTTTGAACCCATGTGGCTCGATGCTCTTTCCTGGATGCCAGCGTAGCAAAGCGATATCAATTTACCTAAGCACAGTCGAGGGGCCTTGAACATCATTGATGAAGCATTCTTTGTTAGGCTCCAAGGGCTTCCCTTACACAGTCAAGAAGAGCATGTGGTGGAAGATGCTGAGGCAGCTGGCCAGCCGTAGCAACACGAAGATCACTACAAAACTAGTGCCTGGTAAGTTTTCAGGCATTTGCTGTCCATGCATTGAGCAAGCCAAATGTGCCTGGTTAAAAGCCTCACTTTTGGACGTCTTTTTGACATCTTTTGCATATGTGTCTAGAGGACCTCATGTCTCTCGGGCTCCTCCACTGCAAGGCTTTCCTTCTTTAGCAGTTTTCCTTGGAATATCTCATAACCCTTTTTTGATGGTATCATCTCTTTCATCCAAGATCCTACATATCATGCTCTGTAGGATGGAGCTAAGCACTGATGCCATCTAAGCTCAAGTTGTGGATCCCCCAATGTTAAAGGCTCTCATTTTCTTTTGTGTTTAACGAAGATGCATGCAGCTATGCCTCCTAAGAAATAAGGTAAATCATAGCTCCAGTGCTCCCTATTTGCTTTCCCAGGAACTGATGTAAGTTACTGTGAGCACTCGGTCCCAAAGTGTGGTATATTTCCCTTTAGTGATGACGCAGCAAAGCTGCTTGTGCTTGCATATCCTTCCCTTTGGATTTGGAAAGGATAATGCTTTCCTATTCAGGCACCAGAAATGAGATAACCTAGCACCATCAGAAAGCAATGGAAAAAGGAAGAAACAAAGGTTAATGTAAATCTTATGCTAGCTTGGCATTCCCTGGGCATTGGGAATCCACTGTCCCCTGCTCACTTTCTACAGCATGAAGAGCAGAGGCTTCATCTTGTTCTGCATGTAGTAGTCAGTTTTGGCACTTACCCTGAAGCTGTATGAGCAATGAACTCTTAATGAAGCCTGAAATGCTCAGCCATTGTAATGTGCAATATTAAAGATGGAACTATCCTCATCCCTGTTAAGGAGATAAGTTGAATGGACGCAGAAATGAGAACAAAAGGTTTTGGAGCGGATGGAGCAAGTGATACATTTTCCCACAAAGAATATCAGCACATATTGGATGAACATATTGCTCAAAAGTGTGTTAAAGCATATGACTGCTCATGCATGGACACGTGTGCTCCTGTGTTCTTTCTGTTGGTGTTCTTGTCACCTGCTTCTCTCACTACACACAGGCAAACATGGGCTTCCGCCAGCCTCATCCTGTGCAGTGGTCCCGTACGAGGCCTTTCCACACAATAAAAGTACTTGCGCAATAACTCTGTCCGAACTGCGTCTCTTGGGGCTCGGACTGACAGAAAATGGCATCAAAACTGAAACATGCTTTTGTTCCTTGCAAAATCTCCATTTTCTGTGTTTACCAGTCATCCTTGGGGCTTTTCATTCGGACATCAATAAATGTCCCCAAGTGCCAGGCACCTAGAGAATGATGGTGGACCAAGGCCTCATTGTGTGCTGTGGATGGCAGCATCTTGTCCATGGCTTGACTTTGAAGTCTAAGGGAGATCTGATTTCCCTGGGCACATTGGGAAAAACCTGGGAAGTGTAGTTGGGAATTTGCAAAACTAAATTTCCCCATTCTCTGTGTGAAGTATTAGCCAGGAAAAACCACTAACTAGTTTATGTATGTGTTTTATTCTTCCTGGACCAAGTATGAATATAGATCATTATTTGTTTATGCTGAATCTACATAACTCTAATAGGGCTTTCTATTAGTTTGTGACAAATAACAAGATGCCAATATATTCATCATTCCATACCTATTAAAACTGTCAGCTTTGCAAATGATTCATAAAATACCGATTCAGACTTGCACATTTTACCCCTTACCACAACCACTGCTTCATGTATGAGGCACAGCATTCTCACCAATTTCTCATCAGGGGTAAGTAATTGGCCAATTAAATCATAGGCCATGATATCTTGGAGAGTGGATTTAAATCAGCGATAGTCTAGCTCTGAAAAATTTGAATCTTAATGTAGGATAAATTAAGCTCTCTCCTTTGCAGTTGCCTTCATATGGAGTCCTCTAGTTTGAATAACAAAAAACCTGAATTTGGCAGTCAGGTAGGTTTGTAGACCTCTTTACTTTCACGGATGTGTTGCAGGACTGGGCTCCACCTCTACATTTGTTACTGAAAAGGCTATACTGGCTTGTCTGTTAAAATAAATAATGCCTTCCTTATTTGTGGCTGAATCTTGACATCTCGGTAAAAGGAAGAGTTTTGTCGGCACGAGGACTGCAGGATTTGATTTTGGAGCTTTCACGGATTACCTTCCCTGAGTAGTTTTGGCTTCTCGGTGGTAATAGTTGAACTAATGTTAGTATTCCAGTAGCGTCTAGAGGTTTTGAGCTGTACCAGAGCCCCATTGTATCACAGACACTGTAAAAACCCATAGTGGGGAAAAGTCCTAGTCCTGCAGAGACTGCAGTATAAACAGGCAAGACGATGCGCAGCAAAAATGAAATGGTATCTCTCTTTTTCAAATGGGGTATCACTATTCACGTGGGATAACAGAACAGTAACACTGTTTTCAGAAGTGTGGAGAAATAAAGTATTTTGCCAAATGTCAAAAAGAAAATCTCTGTTAGAGTTGGGAGGGAACCTAGGTTTCTTGAGTCTGAATATGCTAGTCTGATAAAAAGACAATCCTCCTTCTCTGTGATTTCTAAATAAAATTTAAGCATACCTCTGACAGGCTGGAAAATAAGTAGCGTTCTTCTGGTAGGTGAGAAAAAGCATTGTGCTGAGTGGGTAAGGTGCAAAAAGTAAACAGAGGTCATAAAAATAGATTAGCTTTTCTCTTTTCCCCTCATAATAATTTACAGATGTCTTAACACTGTCACAAATCTAAGAGTTCTTTCTATTTTGAGACAGTGTGCCACCTCATACTTGGAATATCTCTTTTTAGCACTCGAGGTTAGCCTGGATGCTTGGATAAGTAGGAACAAAACAGATGAAGTGTGTATTTGAGTGCCTAGTGACAAAAGTTGTGTATGTGACCCAGGTTTGGTGCTTACACTCTTGGATCACTTCTGCATTCCTGTGCTGGCAGTGGCTGTTCCCTAACTCAGGACTGAAGGTTTTCAGGAAAGTCCCTCTCTGAAATACACAACAAACTCAAATGCTGTTTTTTAAATTAAGCCCATGCCCAGATATTTTTCCACACAGGGGCAGGGACTCCAGCAGGTGGCTTACGGAAGCACAGTCAAACCCACAAATTCCCTTAAAAAAATAAAATCGCTTCGTGGTTTTGAAGAAGCTGCTCTTCTGATTAAACATGGCTTATCTAGTCCTAATCCACCCCTTGGGTACAAATCAGACAGATTTGCACAAGCAGTGGTAGGACCGTGAAAAGCCCTGCCTTGGGTTACATTCTCCACTGAATCTGGGGAGCTGCACGCAGCTTCCAGGAGTGAAGAATTTGGGCTGATGTGTTTTGGCAGTTGCAGGGGCAGATGAGTAGGGCAGTAATGCTGCTTCTGCTCTACTGGAAAGATTTCCTGATGACAAAAGCACAACATCAGCTTTGATTGTGGTAGGGCTTTTCCCAGCCCAGCATGGAAAAAAGAGTTGTCGAGCAATTCTTTTTGGCGCTCTGTGAGCTTTTTGTAGGTGGACTGTGTGCCCGTATGTTGAGGAAGGAACAGATTTGGCCTTTCACACCACATCAGAAGAGGTTGATTGCTTTTTTGGAGGGAAAGTGCCCAGATACCATCAGGGGATAAGGAGTAAACAGCTGGTGAGAGGTATTTAGAACAGAGACACATTTGGAGATTAAGCTTTGATTGTTGCACTGATGGCCTTCAGCCTCCTTGCCTTAATGGGGCAGACTTGGCAGCACAGAGGAGTAGGAACACCTACTCCTGGCTTCCCCTGCTCTGGCTTGAACACCGAATCATTTGAAATGCTGGACGTTTGCTGCTAGATGTAGCTCTCATGAGCACTTGCATACATTTCCAAATAGTTGCATAGGAGAAAAATGCAAAATATAGCTGTGGCAGGGTGTCAGGGAGCAAAAACTGAAGGTGAACACCTTTTATTCTAGAGCGGTCAGTGAGCTTATTTAGAAAGAGCTGCACAATGGTAGTGAAATGGGTCTCAGCTGTGATGCACACTAGGCTTGTGCAGAACCTGAAAACAAGACACAAAAAGCACCTGCATTTAATCAGTCTGGGGAGAGTTGACTCTGAGCTTTATCAGTACTTCTGCTGATGCCTAACAACACCCAGGGAGGCACTGGGAGTTGTTATGTCACTGGCAAGATATAATGGTGTTATTAATTTAATGCTCTTTAGATTGTTTAATTTGGAAATTCAGATTTAATCAAATGTCAAACTCACTGTCCAAATTCCTAAATTAAACATGAATTGCTTGGGAGCTTTTCCAGAACTGCTGTTTGTTGCATCAGCCCCACTGTCACTTTTATTTGTTGTAGAAGAAACCATTTTGCAACCAGCTAATTTGGCCTTTGCTACAGGAGCCAGAGTAGCTGCCTTGAGATGTTCTGAGCCCATTTTCTGTAAGAACCTGCAATTTTTAATAACGTCATCAAAGTAGTTTTGATGGAGGCTGAGCAGGAGTAGAATAAAAACCAACAAAAGGAAGGGTAATTCCCATTCTCATTATGGCATTCATTTGGTCTCCATATCTTGCTAGCTGTCTGCTTAACGACTGTTGTCTCCTTGATCCTCCTAAGGGTATTCATGTTTGTCTGCTTTTATAAGAAATGAGTCATCTAGGTTGGGCACCTTCATTGCATAAAAGCATCTACAAATATCTAAATTGTAAACACTAGGGTTTTATTTTGCTGGTTAAAATGATGCTGTGGGATTCAAGTCTTCAAGTGCTGTGCTATCTAAAGTTGCTCTGTGAAAAAGGGAAAGACCAGATTTAGAATGTAAATCTATATGGTTTATTTGTTAACAGGTGAACCTCTGGAGCAACTTTTTTATTTGATCTGTACTGGAATCTTTGGTGTAGCGTATGTGTCCGAGTGCTACATCACTGAGGTCTGGTACCTTGTTAACAATGGGGCTTGTGAGTTGTGCGCTGCTGAAAAGTTTGTCTCTCTTCTGCCTGTGAATGGTTCACAACTGAAATACAGGTGCATCTGGGTTTTATCGACTTTCCTCCACTCCTGCACTTTGTAACAGCATTGAGGATAGGCTGTGAAACAGCAGGTATTCTGCATTACAGTACAAAAGCCACGTGTCTCCCCCTGTCCCCTGAAGAGCTGAAGTATTTGGAGCAAGGGCTTTGCATGAGGCTGTTTTCATTGCATAAACACGTGTGTTTTCTGAACAGTTTTCTGGACAGCATGGTTTCTGATCTTTTGTAAATCCAGAACAACTGAAACAGATTTATTTCATACTTTTCTTAAGCTAATTGAAAACATAATTTAGTCCTTAATGAAGAATATAAAAATGAAATAGTCATTAAATTCAGCCCCTTAAAATAGGAAGTGACATTGTGCTAAGTCCAGAAGGGCTTACAGAAACACTCTGCTGCTCCTCCCTTCCCAGGATCACAAACAATGCAAAACCCCTTGCTCCACAAATAAGACTTGGGAAAGACCACTAGCACTTAGAATTTTAATTGCATATATGCCTAGCTGTTCCCCTTTTTTTACCTTCTGTATTAGATAGCATTCAACAGATTATCTTTCAACTTGTCTTAATAAAACCAGCCGGGTATACTTCACTTACTCTGGTCTTTGAGTTGCTGGGTAAAACAGTTACAATTAGATTGTGTTAGTGCAGGATGGATTTTCAGCACGCTCCTAAATTTTGGCATGACCCACGTACTCTTTACGCTGAGAACACCAAGATTCTCGTCTCGCACACCTATTCAGAGACCTTTGGTGGTACCAAAAAACCCGTGTATTCTGGTCTGTGTAAAAAGAGGTGAATCTTCACTCCAGCACTCTGGAGGGACACTCGGGATGCTTCATTGTAGCAGTTGTAGCATTCAGGTATTGATGGGATTCTTGGCTTTGTGCTGGCACCTCCAGTGCAGAAGGAAGGCTTGTCAGGAGCTTTAGGGCAATGGGGATATACAGAGGCATAACTTCAGGTAATTTTTAAATTACTATATTTGCAAGATTGTTGTTTTGTTTGTTTATGTAGTCAGATCTATCGCAGCAGGATGTGACAAAATTTTTCAGTCTGGACCAGTAAAAGTGTGAGTGTGCCTGTAAGATGTGACTTCTCTGGGTTCATCTGAGCTGTTGAACAGTTTCCAGAAGCCAGCAGACAGCTGCCGTTTACCTTCTCCTCAATTGCTTTGTCATTTTTGAGCTGTTACATTAATTTTCTTTCAGCCTTGTTTCCACCCAAATGCGACCCAAGCTGGTCACTGGCACCTGCAGTGTGTGGAGCAGGAAGGAAGCGAGGAGGGGAAAGGAGGAGGGAGAAGGGGAGAGGCAAAGGAGCTGGCACTGTGGTTGAAAACAGACAGCATAGAAGTGCATTTGGAGGGTGATACCTTACTTCTAAGAATATTTTATACCCTTGTTACGCTGTTTTTATAATAGTCTGCGGTTAATATTGCTTAGTTGCTAACATGGAGCGGCTAAAATGTGTTCCTCCTAGTGCTGTAGAGAGCGGTGTCCCAGCAAAAGTGTGAAGCGCTGTGTCAGAAAAGCAAAGTGACATACTGAGTCCTGAACAGGACTTTTTTCCTGAAGGGTAATGAAACCTTGGCACTTGCTGAGAAACAGAGAAAGCTGTCTTGGTTTAATATTTTTTGCAAGTCTGGTAAAGGGCAGTATGGGTATGCTGTGAAGTGAACGTACAGAATGGGTAATTTAATTTTGTTGCTGTTGTAATCTGCTGGGCATTTTTCCAAAACAAGACTAGGGAGTAACTGGCATATTTCATTACAGCTGCCTAGATGACTAGGAGGAGATTAAGCCTTTAATTACAAGATGGAGTAACCTGAGCCAGTGTTACAGCTTGTGACTGAAGCCACAGCCAGTCCTAGAAAAACCTAGAGGGTCTCAAATAGATCACCTGCATGTACCTGGTAAAGACTTTCTGTCTTGCCTACTTACATATTAATTTTATTGAAATGATATGTATACATGTTTTAAGAGGATTAGTATTTTCCATGAACTGGAATAATTCCCTTGAGTCTGATCTCCTAACCACATGGCATTGAAACTAACTGACAGCCAGTTCTTTTCCCTGTTTGCATATCAGCAACATAATTTTTAATAGGTGCTACCCTGTGTGAATAGGACCTTTAAACACCATAGTGAAACCTCTTGTCTCCTTTTTGACTTCTCCCTTCAAATTTGCATGGCTGGTTGCCATCAGCAGTTGTGAGTGATTAACATTCTTGCTGATTTTGCTTCCCATCAGACTGTCAAGCTAGGAGCTGACATGCAATACTCACTTAAAAGTGTCAGAGAAAAGATTTTTTTGTGGTTTTTTGCTTGTTGTAAAATGGGTAAAAAGGTGAATGGAGTGAACATCACAAGTACCAAGAAGGGTTGTCTTTTGAGAGTATTTCATTAAGCCAACCTGTATGAATGAGTGGATTTCAGTTTTACTCAGAACATTTGGAATAATGATCTTTCATTTGAATATTTTTGTTTTTAGGGTGCTCCTTCAACTCCATTTGGCTCTAATGGGAGCTGAAAGGGCTCGACTTATTACAGGAAGAGAGCCCTAAAATTATTCCTTTATGCACAAGACTTACACAATTAAATTTGGGATCTGTCTGTAGGTGGTGTTTTATTCAGTAGAATATGCTGGAATAGTAGCCAGACCAAAGCGATAAAATTTATTCTACTAACTCATATACATATGTTGAAGATTGGCGTGGAAAGCTGTATTTTGCCAATGTCAGATGGTCTGCCAGCAAAATGAATGAGATAAGCCATTCACTGGCATAATGCTTGGGTATTGCAGATAGTACCTGGCTATGAAGAACAGTCATTCTGTCTCAGCTCCACAAAGTTCTAAGATATGGGTAATTTTTTTATTCAGATACCTTAAGTCTTGGATTGTGATCATTGATGCTGAATGATGAATTAGTTTGTATCTCCATCCAGGAAGTCTCAAAGCAGCTCGCCACCTTGGTAGAGCAGTGTTACTGGGCTGTCCTGGGTTAGAATTAGCATAACCTCATGCTCTGGGTGTAAAGCAATTATTTAGATCCATCAAACCCTTCTGGTAGCGAGACATTGTTGGGAAATTTCTTGCTCTCATTTGGGAATCCTAAAAGATGGATGGCATCTTCAAGGGGCTGTGAAAATTGGATATAAGGGTGCTTAAAGCCACCAGAACAATGTCAATAGCTTTATTGGCTCAGAAAACCTGACCTTGTCTCACGTGTTAGGTTATGGGCTTGTATATTTGAAAAGGGGGGAGCTAACTGCAGTTTAACCAGAGTGTTAATTTTCACATAACAAGTCCGGCCCATTTGCAAATTCCTGTGTTTTTCTGAGAGATGAGGAGAATGTAGCAAATAAACAACACTCAATATTCAGAGTGGCCAAGGAACAATGGAAGTGTCCTGAAAGAGGTAGCAGTATATATTCTATATAAATATAATTTTATATATATATATATAATCAGCAGCAGTGGTATTAAAGAAAATGTCCTATTTTCCCCCTTTTCATATTCTTCCAATCAATGCTGAAAGACTAAAAAAAATGAAATCAGAGTTTCAGGTGGTTTTATGTGCACAGTATTTAATTTGTCGCACAAATCAATTCAAGTCAGGAAGAAGGGCACAGAAAAGTGGAGTTGCTTTCCCAATACACTGTTCAGTGGCCTGGTATTTTTTTTCATCCTTGCTATACAGGTATGTATCGATATGACTCCATGCAAATATAAAAGGATCCATTTTTGTGTGGGGTAAGGATCATGGTTCTGGTGGTATGAAAGTCTGTGTCGGCAAAACCTTCCAGTGTGAATTAGTTTGAAGGATTTCCCTGTGCTTTTAACAGAGCAGGGACACTCAACGTGGGGTTCCAGTGACCTTCTCTACAACATCAGCAAAGTAGACGTGTTTGATGTCTGTGGTAAACCACATTAAAAAACTTCAGAGGGAAAATTAGTTCCCTTATTAGTGAAACTTCACTTGAGCAAGCTGTAATTCATGCAGGGTGTAGGCATCCAGGTCCTCTCATGCAGTTTAGCAGCACCTTGGCTTTAGTAAAGCTCTGATCCTGTAAACAGTTTAGTACTCCTGCACTAGGAGCAGTACACATTAAAAGTGGCAATTAAAAATAGCCATCAAATTGGACTTTTAAAAAAACCAACATGGATTCTATACATTTTCCTCATGTGTTTCTGCCTTTGGTTGGCATGAAGTGGCCTTTCCCTGAGAGAGGGCTCTTAAGAAGGAAGCAACAGTGCAGCTTTTTAGACATTACAGTGGTTTGTCTGGGAGAGCAAGAACTAAGTGCAGACATATCAGCTGTAGCTGAACAACTGAAATGTTGGTGACCATCAGGAAAAACTAAAAATGCATATGAAATCCTGCTTTAATGGGGTTATTGTGAAAAACAATGGCCCATGAGTGCCAAGATTCAGACGCTGCTATTCTGAAATCATGTAGCTGACGAAAAATGTTACGGAGCAGCCTTTTCTGTGGGAAAAGTGTACTTTCTTTTTTGCAATATAGCTCAAGTGAGCAATGACCTAATGAGCTGATCCTCTTCAGCACCTCAGTTCAGGCAATACGGCTGTTACATTGGTGGGAATTTTATGCAACTGAATTGTCACTTAATAAGAGAAGAGAGTGTTTTAAAAAGTGAGAGTATCCCTGCTAGCTTCATTGGAAAGGAGTTTTATCTTTTTGAGAGCTTTGAAGTTGACATTGGGGAAGTTGGTAAACTAGCAAGCATTTCAGTGTGTAGAGGTCAAGGATAACTATTACACAGAGTGGCTGGCAGAGAAAATCCAGGCTTTTTAGCAGTGGATTCATACCACAGCAAGTTATGATCAGGCAGTTAAATAGCCGGTTTATTTGCATCATCCATGTGGCACTGCTGTCCTATTAACTGTTCCTCCTCGTATCCTCCACAAAAATGTTTTTGAGAGTTTATATTTAATTGCTTATTTATCCTGAGGCCCAGTCTTCTTGTCCTTGTGTTAGTGGCTTAGCAAGGATATCGAGAGTTGCAGGCTAGGGCATATTGCTTTAGCATAAGAAATCCAAAGACTTTGTTAACGTAGCTCTTTCCATTATTTGTTCTTATGTATTCTGCTTTGTATCCTTTGAGCGTGACAGGATTCTTTTTTTTTTTTTTTTCCAATAGTAGTGTACATTGTTAGCACCATATATGTCCCTTGGTTATGGCTGAGAAATAAAGGAGACAACAGTTGCAGCTATTCCTTAGCCAGCGGCAGCAATCACTGCATGCTGTGTCAGCTGCTCGGCAGGCTCAACAGCTCCCTGCTTAGTAGCTAGTGCAATTACCTTAGTTTATTTATGGTTATGGGGTTACATAAGGAGTAAATTTGGGGAAAATTTCCATTTTCATGGTCCACCTGAAAGCATCAGTCATTGCACAAACTCAGCCACCTTACCTCTGTTGATGCAGAGCTGAAATACCACCCGTTCCAACCCTGCTATAAACCTCTTTCTCGGCCATGCTTCTGTCATCACCTCACATCTGGGTGTTTAGTGGTCAGCCCCACTGAAAAAGCAAGCCAGCCAGCAAGAGGGTACATCAGCACTAGCGTTTTAGTTTGGTTTAGAAATCTGCTTCTGAAGTGAACAACTCCAGTTGTCTGCAGTTCTTATGCTTTGGTTCACAGCAGTCCTGGTGCTTAGGAACTGGGCTTCTTTTGGAAGAAATTAAACCAGAAGATGCATCTCATGTATCCAACTGCTAGTTCTTATTCAATCCATGGGAGACTAAAGTACAGTTAGTGCCAAGTAAGCCACTCTGAAACATGTACAGTGTGGTCGCTGAGCCCTTAGCACCACTGTTTGTCGTACAAAACTATTCCTGTCGGGCTACACCAACTGCTCAGTAAGATGTAGCCTGGGACTACAGGGCTGTGTAGAGCAACTCACTCCCTGGAGCTCAGCTCAAGCCTTCATGTATCTCTACTCCTGTGGGGAGGACTCCATATTCAAAACCTGCCTTGATGGAGATGGTGGTGGTGGTTTCAGCAGCCCCTGATGCTCACAGCCGGGGAGGGTGAGATCACTTTCTCAGACACCAGTGGCTAGGCAGCCGCTGGCCAGCAAGGAATGCCTCCTTCCTCCTACAGAAACCGTGGCCCTTTGGAGACGGGTGATCCATATGAACTCCATAATTCATTTTCCTTACTTGGTGTTGTGAAGAGATGCCGCCTCCAAGACTCTGGATCTGTTAAGGGGTGGAAGAGCAATTACGTCTGCTTCATTTCACATGCTGTTAACTAAAAAGTGCCGAGGACAGTGCAGGATACAAATACTTTCCAAGCAGCAAAGTTTATTACTGCTGCTATCTGAATGAAACAGAAGAAATTGTTGTAGTTATATAGTTGATAAATGATCAACAACAAACACACTGTGTGGCGGCTGTGAAAGTTCAGAAGATGCCCCACAGCAGGTGAACAAAAGATTGGAGTTGCAGCTCATTCCCACTATGTGGGCTGGGTAGTAAGCAATGTATTCCATTCTTGCAGGATGGCTGGGTGGGCTTCGCTTCTTTCGTGCTGTTCCAGAAAACTGCCTCTATGTAGCCGCACAGTACCGTCATTTCCAGTATTTTATTACCGTAACTGAAAATACTACTGAATTGCTAGAAAACTGCCAAATTAAATGTTCCAAATAACCACGGTGCCATTTGTCTGACAGATAATGTTTGATTTTCTGAAGAACCATACAGCATGCAGAATTAGGCGAGAGGAAATACACTGCATGGTTATTAATTCTTTAATACTTGAAACTACTTAGCAATGAACATGTAGATCAAAGCTTTGCTTGAGAAGATTGAGCTTTCAAGACAGGAGATATCGGGAGCAGTCTGGGGCAATATAACAGAATCCTGTAGGTTAACCCCCCCCACACTGATTACATTGCCATTAGTTTTAAAATCTCCTTTGTGTTCAGTTTAGACATGTTGATGGCTTTTGTGACAGTCCCTTCAACTCAAGTTCACACTGGAGTTCCAGCCTGTCCAGTACAGCAGCACAGAAACAGCAGCGATGCCCTGGCCATCTGCCAGGCCAGGCGGATCACCATTGCTGTTATCAAAATGTTCCCAGGCACAGCAGAGTCAGATGATAGGCACTACAGCAGTACAGCAAGCAGAGAAAGCAAAAAGCAGCCATTAATGAGCACAAGACTCTAATTCACGGTAACGCAAGCAAGCCCCATGGCAAGCACAGGAGCCTGTCAATTAATAGTTAAACAGCAATAACAGCTATAAATTCAATCTGGCACATTCCAATCAAGCCTGTTGTTATCTCAAACCCTTCAAGCCCCATGTTGGGCGTCAAAAAGGACTATCGTGGTTTAACCCCAGCTGGCAACTCAGACCCACGCAGCCACTTGCTCACTTCCCCCCAGTGGGATAGGGGAGAGGGTCAGAAGGGTAAAAGTGAGAAAACTCTTGGGCTGAGATAAAGACAGTTTAATAGGGAAAGCAAAAGCCCACACATGAGCAAAGCAAAACAAGGAATTCACTCACCACTTCCCGTGGGCAGGCAGGTGTTCAGCCATCTCCAGGAAAGCAGGGCTTCATCACACGTAAACGGTTGCTTGGGAAGACAAATGCCATCCCTCACAATGTTCCCCCCCTTCCTTCTTCTTCCCACAGCTTTATACGCTGAGCATGACGCCATATGGTCTGGGATATCCCTTGGGTTAGTTGGGGTCAGCTGTCCTGGCTGTGTCCCCTCCTAACTTCTTGTGCCCTCCCCAGCCTGCTCGCTGGTGGAGTGGGATGAGAAGCAGAAAAGGCCTTGGCTCTGTGCAAGCGCTGCTCAGCAGTGACTAGCACATCCCTGTGTTATCAACACTGTATCCAGCACAAATCCAAAACATAGACCCATAGTAGCTACTGTGAAGAAAATTAACTCTATGCCAGTTAAAACCAGCACAGCAGGTTAAATGTAACCCGTTAAGCACTTGATCTGTTTTCCCAAATTGACAGGCACTAGCTTTCCATTTTTAATAAATATACTCGGAATTTTGGTAGCTATCATTTAAACAGAAAGCAAAGATATTTGTTGATTTCTGATTGTTACCTCAAATGATGAAAGAGACATGTTGCAATAATCCTTTCTTCACTGAAACCATACCCGACATATTTCAGACAGGTCAGATTTTTATGACCTCAAGTGCTATAACTCATAAAATGGAAAAAGGAGGGATAATCTTGTATTCCTTGTTGTGATGTGTGTGTGAATGGTCTGGTTCATATTTAAAGCCCAAGCCTACCATAAGTAGATTAGCTATTGATTTCATTGGAAACAGAAATAGTATTTTGTACCCCAAAATTATGTAAAACCAAAATCTGACCCTCCTGAAGTCAATGATAATTATACCAGAGACTTTGAAAGGGACAAAATTTGGCCTCAGGCTCCTCTAGATATACTTGTAAGCTTTAGAAAATGAATTGGAGCACTACTTCGGTTCAGTGACGTGAAAAAGAAAGTAAAACATTAAGGGTCTTTTTCTTCTTCCAGTGGCTTTTTAGCATTAATGTATTTAGCAATTTGATACTGTCAAATCTTCCGAGATGGTGTGCTAGCGTATATTACATCTTGGTGTTATTGAAAAGGATCTGTTAAGCAAAATACTGATTCTTTCATTGCAAAACCATCATATTTCATTAGAATTAAAAGCATTCCTCTTTGTGTAATTTTTAGTTATTGAAAAGCCTGAATTTCATCTCATGAAGCAGTAACTCAGTTGAAGCAAATTAAAGTCCCTACAAATCCTGTGTTAGTAAGAACAGAAACCGATCCAATGCATTCTTTATATTTCCTTGATGTATAATGTGTGTTTTTGTCTATAATTAGTGCAAGTATAAAAAATAGCACAGATTAAGACGGTAAACAGTCCTGTTTACAGAGTTTTGGCTTTAACTCACTGGGAGGGGAATGCTCAGCACTGGCTTAGTTAAATATGCAAGCCAAGGAGTAAATGATCAGAAAAGAAAAGTAGGATTTAGGAGATGTTAATGGTAGTTATGTTAATAACCCTCCATGTGATACAAGAAAGTATATAAATGGTTCTTTTACCATTGCTATTTTTGCCTTTTGGTACTAACTGGCAAACTTTCAATTAAAGAAAAGGTCACCAAAAGGTTAAATTCATAGTGGTTTTTTTTCTTCTTTTTAAATAAAAACCAGGTTTTTAGCTTCCTTCCCTTTTTTCTCCACAGTTTTCTCTCCTTCCATCATTGCTAGTACCACTTACTAACACTTTTGGGTCTGCTTGATTTGTCTTTAATGGGTATAAGCAATATTGGTGTGGATTTCCAGCATGTATAAAAATCAATGTGGTTCCATTGACTTCAGCAGACATACATTGATTTTAACTGAACAAAGACCTGGTATTTTATTTTTACAGTGTCTTTTTCTTCCAAAGAAATGCTTGAACCTTGCCTTTTTTTCTTTTTTTTTTCTTGAAGTCTTGCAAAAATGCATTTATCATTGCTAGATGTCAAATGGCAGTTTCAAAACAGTGGGAGTAAATAACAATTAACAGAAAGTATAATATGCCATAACAGAAATGTAGCTCTATCTTCTACGGCTAATTAGCAGTTGAAAGTCAGATTTTTACATTTAATTTGGGTGTGAATAGAGCAAGTCTTTGTAATTGAAGGTTGTCAAGAGAGGAGATTTTTAACAGCTAGCTTTTAATTTATAAGGTGATTCATTTGTTAACTGGTTCATGGCTGCCACAATTTAGGGTGCACCTGAGCCTGTGGGCACCCAGTGTGCTGCCCTGTGTTTTAGCTGCGTACCTCTGCCCTGGAGGCACCGTCACGCTGGAGGCTGTTGTCTCGGCAGTGAAGTGCTGTGAGGTATGTAGAATATATGACAATGTATAGCGGTTTGGATGCTCGGCGTGCATCGCAGCCCACTGAACACGCCTGAGGCATGCTGTGAAGCACTTTGGGAAAGGCTGAATGGTTTTTACCTATCCAAAATGGGCACCAGTGGTGCATTAAAACTGTGCCCTGCATCAGTTCATTGGTACTGAAGTACAGAACTCTTTTATGAAGAGGTGAATGTGTAAAATTGAAAACAAAGGGGTTTATACGTGGTAGGCTAGATTGCACCTTGAGGCATCGTGTGTGTCAGAGCAGAAAGGCAGCCTTCTGGCTAGCTGTAGCAGGTGTATTGAACTTTTCACAGGTGTGATCTGCGCTCCTCTCTGCTTTCCCCTTGCTTCTGTTGGGCTGATGGTGAGAGAGAACAAATGATCCCATACCTCTACAAATCAAGTAGAAAGAGGTCTAAATCTGCTAATTTTTCTGCCCTGTTTTGACCTTGAATTCAAGGTATGGTACCATTCAGTGTAATGGTAGCATGTTAGCAGCAGCACAGACACATCGAAAGCACTGAGAGAAAAACCTCAGATGGTGCCATTAGATAGAATCAATGAAGTGGTACTCAGTGGTGCCCTGGCTATGTTCTCTTGAATTTTAGACACGTTTACTCAGTTCTTGTTCATACTTCTTTGTTAGTGTAGCGTTGCAGTTTGCATCCATTTAGCTGATGGCAAAGCAGTTGCCACTGATGTTGTCGTTTTGTCTCTGCATGTGAAGTTTTGTGCAGTCAGTACTGCTGTTGGCACAGAGCTTTGGGATTTGACCTCTTGGATATGAATTAGAGCAACCTGGGCATTCAAAATGCAACAAGCGTTGTCAGAAAATACTTTTGCATTGAAAGGAAAGCATTGGTTTACTAAAATTTAGCCATTTATCTAACCTCTGTTTCTCAAGTCCAAGGTAGTTTCTGGTCACAAGAAGAAGAATGTCATTCTCTAGGATATGTAATGCCCTCTTGATTTAGACAGTCACATGAGAAGCTGGAGCTATAGATTCAAGTCCCTGGTTGAATCAGACCAAGCAACAAATTGAGCTATTTTTTTTCTAGATCCTAGGTGAGGTTTTGTTTAGGGGTTTGGGGATTTTTTAATGAAAACTTTCAGTATAAATTTTAATCCAAAATGTTGACAATTTGCTTAATAGAAAAAAAAATATCCTGCCCTTAATACTATATTGTGAGGAGTTCTGTCTTTGTTTAACTGTCCTTCGTAAGGAAAACGTGATGAGTTAGTTCAGACCTAGTTCAGACCAGTTTAGGATGCTGTCTGCAATATGTGCTGGTCTGGAACGCTGTCTCGCTGGCAAGCCCAGGAAAGCAAGGAGGAAAGTCTCCAAGCGCTCCCTGCTGTGACAAGGGAGCTTCTGTGTTAGCGTACCCATTTTTGGAGCTGCTACATACGTGCTGCTGTAAAGATGAAAATGTGGGAATGCGATGTAAGCTCCTCTGCAGTCTCTCCACTGGTGGGGAGTGGAGTTTGCAGCTTGAGGGGTGGTCCTCGTGCTGTCTGGAGGACAAGGATATCGGTTCTTCCTGGCCATTGTGGAGCACTCGGGTGGGAGGGGAAAGCCCTTTGGACTTCAGCAGGACTCTTACTACCTTCCGCTAGAGACAGAAGAAAGCCTTTGTTTTCTCCTGCTCCATCTTTCTCTCCATCCCCCACATAACAGTTGTGAAAAATCTTCCCTTATAAATACTCTTTAACTATACATACATATATTTAGGTACCCACGCACACATACAGATACATGAACGTATGTGGGTAGTTCTTGGGTTGTCCCAGGGACGTGCAGGTGGTCAGCAGGTGGAGAGCACTAGCGCGTAACAAATGACCTGATTAGTTTTCCCCTGTTAGTCCAAACAATGCCAGCCCTGCTAGTTATTTCTGGAATGTGTTACAGCAGAGCCCTGTTCAGCAGACTAGCTTTGTTGCTAAGGAATAGTGGCAACCCCCCCCAAAAAAGCTGATTTCTAAGCTTTTCAAAAACAATGTCTGGAGGGATTTCCCTCTGGACTTACAGTACATTCATCTTTCCATCTCTTATCAGAATTGCAGTGTATTCATGTTCGGGTGTCACAGCTTGGCTGGGGGAACTTTTGTAAACACAGACAAATGTGTCCTCTCTGAGCGTTAGGGGTCTTTTCATTTCAGGAAAGCAATTTGGCCACTTCAGATAATTCTTTACATCTTGTGAATTCAGCACTCGGGAATGGCTCTGGCTTGGCCACCCTAGGTACATGGAGCTTCTGTTTTGCCAAACAGCTTTTACTTAGGAAAGGAGGAGAGATGTGGTGTCTTCTGTTGCATGGTGAGCAGGTCAGCACCTGGTCAACAAAGAAGGAAACTGAGGTAATACAGCAGTCGCCTAGAGTTTTTCACGGCATCTGCATCCCACCATATGAGCAGAGAGATCTGCAGCATCCTTTTAAAACTCGGCAGAGTTAATTCCAGTGGTGGTTGTAGAGGAGGACCTGCATTTGCTATTGTTGCTAGTGAACTGCAGCATCCCCTCAGTTCCAGAAACAGAGAGGCTTTGGTGCCTGAAGCCCTCTTGCTGTAGCTGCTGTAGGTGGTCTGTGATGGCCATTCCACATGAACTTGTTGGAAGAAAAATTGTGAGGGAGGGAAGTAAATCTGTGTGTGTATCCAGTCAGTTGCAAACATCATCTCTAAACCAGTAACTGCCTTAAAGCATCTCCAAGAGCCAGGTGCAACCAATGCATACAATAGAAAGGTGACAGGTACCGAGAATTGCAATTATCAGTATCCTTTTCTGCGTGTGCTCATGGGGGATGGTCAGAAAGCTGGGTAACTGATATTAATACCTAGGGACATCAATATGAATTATTATTCAACATTAGCTCCCCATTTTGCCTTCAGAGATGTGCTACAAAATTAATCTGCTTTCAATAAAGTATAAATCTCAGAAATTTTGGTCAAGAAACTGTCCTACTTCAAGTGATAAGTTTCCTGTAGCTAAACCAACATTTTTTTGTACCACTGAAAATTATAAAATATACCAGAGTATAGATCATGTCCTTTTTATTTTTCTTGGGTATTACTATCAGAGTAAATCCATAAAGACTATTAAAAGCTGGCTTCTTCTCTCAGCCCTTTCATTTGTAAGGAAACAAATGTGCCAGTCTCAGCAAACAGATGTCCATATCATAGCAATCATCATCACAGTTGGCTTGAAACATTGTCTGCCTCGTAAATGCATCTGAGGACCAAAGAGACACGGAATTTTACCTCTCTTGGTCTCTCTGGGTCAGACCTGCAAGAGAGTAAAGTGACCTGCTTTGTTATTTGCACATTATATTTTATCAGTTTTGAAATCCCATGTTTTCTGTGCATGTCCTTTAGGTATAACGTTATTAAAACAGACATATAAACAAAAAGATGTAGGCAGCATTGTTGTGCGGTGGTTACTTTACTCACACCATGCTCCGCCGGGGGGGGGCGGGCTATGTATTAAGGATTTAGTGCAAAGGGAGTGGGAGAAGGAATTCAGTTTTATCCCCAGCTGCGGCATGTGCACTGGGTCACTGTGGAGTAATGAACTTATCAGAACAGGGGGTTGATCTGAGTGCTTTTGGGGTTTGCTTTCGCATTTTTGGGGAGCTTTGTGCAAATTCTTTCACTGACTCATGTAAGTGTGTAAGTCAGACTCATTGGATATGCCTGGGGTCTGGCTGTATGATTTTAAGATTCAAAGATTGCATGAAAGTGCAATTTCCTGAATCCTGGCTTTCCATCCTTTCTCTGGATAACAACAACTCTTAAGAGCCAAGGGTAAATTTATGGACAAAATAAGGTCTTTAGACTTTATTGAGGAACAACTTAGAATTTACTGGGGGCAGTGTAACTGTCAGCCACAGCATATGCAAGACATAAAAGCAGGATGCTTTGGGGGTGTTTTTGTTCCTGAATGGGTTGCAGATTTATTAAAGATGGAGACGTCTGCTAGTCAGCATTGAGAAGTAGTATCTCACCATAGGATGAGTGTGGCGATTGCATATTATGGTGCTGTTTGGTGCATATGCAAAGAAAAAAGGCACCGTACCTCAAAACACTTTGAATCATCTCAAGTTGGATTTTTGGGGAGAGGAGCGGGTGATTTTAGACTACTACCTTGTAGGGTAGGGTCCTGTAATCCCAAACTGCCACAAATCGCTGTCTCTAGTTTTTGTCAGAGTTGATGGTGTGTCCTGGTTTCAGCTGGGACAGAGCAAAGTCTGCTGGGGCGTTGGGATGGAATGGATCTTTCTTCACAGTCCTAAAAATAGTCCTGTAACATTAAAACGAAGTGTGAATCTGACCTGTATGGGGAATCTTGCTATATGCAAGGCTGTGGCGTGCTGTACATGGCACGTGTGTCTTTTGGTTCTTGTGCTGTGATCTGCCATGTGCGTAGGATGGTGGGGGTAGGGAGAGGTGTCAGGAAAATGTTCGTCTTTCAAGAGGACTGCGTCTTGCCTGCTTATACAGAAATGATAATGCTGAATTTTTTACATCGTTAATTTCCATGGCAACGAAAATAATCTCATAAATATGGGATTATTGCTTCAGGATCAAAGAGGGGGGAGTACCTGGCCTGTGAATGAGAAAATTCTTTATTTAATTCAGAAGGAGTAACAAACTGACTCTTGAGATCTGAGCATATTTTCCTTTTACTTCTTGATCACCTGCAAAACCAAGCCTTAAATATTTAGCAAATAAAAGCAAAAATGTCCAGCTCTCTTACTGTATTAAGCTTGTCGGCATTGTTCGTTACTTCTCAGTGCTCAGCAGATGGTGAAATAATTGCAGTTGGAACAATAAAGTATATCTAAAAGGAAACCCCGCTGTCTCTTAGCAGTGCCCTGGCATCAGTTGGCTGGAGGGTGAGAGCCCAAAAGAGAAAGCGATACTGTCCACGTTGTGAGAGTAAGTGACTCGTCCCAGACTGCTTTTAACGGGGACTCCAGTGGAAACGTTTCTTCTCAGCAGCCTGGTTTTGAAGGGCAGGAAAAACACGTGCGGGCTTGCTGAAGAGTTCTAGGTGGAGTCCACTGCAGTTTTCGCCACGAGAAGATTGCTTCAAGCATCTCAATGTCCTCTGCTTCTTTTCATCACATGTCATTTTGAAGCTGTTTGTCTCCAGCATACCTATTTACATATCATAAAGCTACAGAGGAAATGTAGGTTTATAGAAGGGTCTCACCAGCTGCCATTTTTCCTAAAAGAAAAGCTGCAATTTAACATTAACCTAGCAATTAAGCAAAAATTTACGCTAACATGCTGCTTTCTTGCATAAAAATCCCTCTCGGCAACTCTGGAAATTATCTACGAGAACGGTAATAGAATAATTCCCAGCATCTTTGATTTGGAAAAGCCATTTTCTGGCATGATTGATATTTCCTTTGTGTTAGCATGGGAGGCCATAGAAAGAGGAGTAATCTCTCTAATGGGTGTACTCCATGCAGGTGCCTGGGGTCGATGATACATTTGTCAGGCTTTAATTAAAGCTCTGGAGTTGAATTTCCACAGTAATTAACTTTTATTTGCTGTTATACCGTGTCTCTCATTTTTGACACTGACACTTTCCTGTTAGAGATAGAAGCAGCAATTGGCACAAAAAATAAAGAATGTGGAAATGAGGAATAATTTAAGAAATGGCATCGTATTAGCCATGAATTCTGAAAGGAGACAAAACCACACTTTCTTTCAAAGCTGTTTTGTTGTTAGCTACCTAATATGTTTTCTGTCCTGCATAAATACATAACCCATTACCTTGGTTACCCTTCCTTATCCAATGTCTGGTAGTAAACTAGCACCTTTTGTTCAGTAGTCAGCACGTACCCTGCATCCAAGTTACAACAGGTCTTTCTCATTATGTCTTGCAGAAATGTTTTGTTATCTTTTGGCAAATGTTGACTTTTAAGCATGAACGTTGTATGTGCTAGGGAGGCTATTCAACTATTATCCCTGGTCTGAGACTTTTATTTCAGTTCTGGGTAGGATTTTTAAGAGTAAACATCACAGGAGTCTACATTCTATTGTCAACGGTGGGTTTGGATTGCAGGAATCTCTGTCTCATTGAATGTACAAATTGCTTTTATTAATAGAAGTTAGGTATTTGATTCTGCTCTTTAGATTTCAGGTATCTTTCCATTCTACTTTTAATTCATATAGTTTTCTACTTTAATTTGACACATACTGTGAAGTACTATTATGTAGGAGCACAAGTAGCAAAATCACAGGTCATTGTTATTCAGCTTGGCCTTAGCAAAACAACTTTTCCATGAACAGAGAAACACAGACCTGGAATCCAGTCCCCTTCTGTCTCAACTGCTATATCAATCACCCTTTGACAGACCCACTGAGTGCTATTTTAAAAATTAAGGGTTTTTTATTCCACTACTGCAGTCTGAAATCTCTGCTGCTCAGTGACTATCTTCTGATTTCCAATCTGAATGCATTCACAGCTGGCTCTCACCATGTCCTCACCTGTGCCAACCAGTATACTCCTGTGATGCCGGGTGAGATAGGTGAAAGCCTCCTTGCAGGGTGTTATAGTTTAGTTAAAGACTCTGAGCAAAAATAAATTTCTCGGGTATCTGAGTGTTGTCTTGTCTCACTCTCAGAAGAACGTTGGTGCCTTCCAGAGAGGAGTTGGCTGCTTGCAAGCTTTTTTTTCTCAGGCCTATTGGTGTAAACTAATCTTGGAGTTTGCTTTCTGTAATTTACAGCAGTAGCTTGTTCCCCAGATACTTGACATGTATCCCTTGTTTCTAAACTACAGATCTGGACTTGCTGCTATAGGTTTGAAACAGATGATGGGATGGTCCCTCTGAATGCAATACTACCAATAAAGAAACAGCTAAGAATAGTATCACTTCTGAAATAAAGCACTAGAGATAATTAAGTAGATCAGTGTAGTAAATCAGTGTGGCACTTAAGGGCATGAAAAAGAAAGGTAATAAATTTTATGGTGAGAAATACTAATTGATCATTGTTTGCAATTTCAAGCAGTGTCTCCAGAATTCATTTTAATATTTCTTGTGGGCTGAAAAGCAAGTGCAGAACTGAACTGATTGTGATAAAACAGGAGCATAGAAGCTAGAGAGAGACATGGGCTATTCAAGCACCAAATTCCTGTGAAATTATGCTGTCTGACAATATATTTCCAAGTGTTTTGCCTGTCCATTTATAACATGCAGGCTCTACTCACTCAACCTGGAAGACTCTTCCATAACAGAATATGTCTGGGTACTGTGAAATCCTTTATGATATTTTCCCTATATTTTGCCTGTCTTAATTTGTCTTGATTCTTCCTACTTCTACCATCTCTATAATCCAGGTGTCTATACAGTATTTATCCACTATCTATTAAAATTGTTCCTTGTAGATAATTTCACCAGCTCTTTGATCAGCTTTATCTCTGAACTTCAGTACTAGCATCTGTTTAGCAATACTGTGTCATGGACTGAGTAACATATTTTACATGCAGTTGCTGTAGACGTATTGTGGGGAGGAATCTCATCTGTATGTTCCATTGCAACACCCACTTGGAAAAGAAACCTGGGTTTTAAACTGAGGCACTAGTCAGAGACTCTGGAAGCCTTTGTTTGATTTCTGACCCTGCTGAAGTCCCCAGATCTGATTTTGGACTAACCAGTTAGGCTGAAGTCTATTTCACTAAGTCTTTGTTCTCTAAAAAAGGCCTGTTCCCTTGGAGCAAGGCACCTAGGCTTTCCATGCCATCAGTGAGGGGACAAGGCCACCTGTGGGTAGTGAGCCATCCTATTTTAAGATAAGACTTCATCCCAACTTTGTTAAGACAAGATCAGTTATCACCCAGGACACCCTATCTTTTTTGCATTGATTAAAAAGGAGCTTATGCAAATAGCTTACATGAGATTCCTAATTTTTATATGGCTAAAAAAAGGGGAGATGAGTCTTGCCTCATGTCTGCTGTTAAGCTGGGTAATAATTCCTCCAGGCTCCCTGGAGTCTTGCAAAGCAAGAATTAATGTGCATGGATCCTGCATTGGTAGAGAGGAATAGCCACTGATGAGGTTGAAACTCTATAAACCATATTTGCAGCACTGCTTGAAAACTTGTGTGTGATGTGTTCTATTGTATACTGTTACTGTTGATCTTTTTTGTGATTTGTTCATTTCCAATGTTTCCTTCTTCATCTGTAGAGCATTTTATGCCATAAATGTATAATACATTTCTTCCAGGATCTATCTGTTTTCCATACAGAGCTGTTACTCCATATTTTACAGAGATATCTCTTACCAGGACTAGGGTTTCCTGTCTATTAATTGTCCTTTGATGGTGTTTTGCAGACCAGTCCGAGTTCACTTTGCTCCTGACTGACCCAAAACCGCAACCTTGAATAGGAAGCCCTGCAGCTGTCTTAGCTATGCTTGATCCAGTAAGCTCTGTCAAGAGGTTGGATTTGTTCTGTGGAGCATAGTACCACGTGGTGTGGCTTTTGCCTTCAGCCAACTCGCATCTTCAGCAAAGTATGTTTGCCCTTATCTCCAAAAGGCTGTGTAGATGTAACACAGGTGTTTAGAGTGTATCTGTCTTGCCTGGGATTGCAAGCTCTTGGCTTCCTGGGCAGATTTTTCTTTATATGTAGATGTATCTGGGAGGAACAGTTTCTGTCATTCCCCAACCTTTAAGCTGTTTGAAAGCCTGCATGTGTTGAAACTGGGACCGCACATGCATTCAGGATGCTTTTATGCCATGTAGGCAAGGTGAGAGCATACTGTGGCATTGACTGGAATCATCCCATCACGTGTGGAGGCTTTGGAGGCACCTGCCAGTCATCTACAGCAGCTGGAGTCTTTCATGACTCTTGCTGTAGCCAAATGATTCTCAACACAAAAGACCTTCAGTTAGCTCAGCTACTTTGGGCCTGTGCTTAGTATCTCTGACAAAACGTACATACAGTTTTAACAGAGGATCGCTCGGTTTAATATTGTCCAGAGATCTCAGGCCACTGATGGTTATACATAAGTCTCTCAGTCAAGAAATAGAATGAGGAAATAACTACCTGAGTTTTAAAGCTATGTGTGTTGGTTTATTCTTCTCACCTAAATTATAAGCCAACAGGCTACAGAATCAGTCTGTGTCTCAGTTTGTCCTGCTATAACTGTTCTGCCTCAAATAAATAGTTCCATGTTCGTAGCCAGAGACAGCCAGAGAAACTGACCTTGTCACTTAGTGGACAGGGCACTCACATTACACACGGGAGACTCAGGTTCAAGCCTTTGCTGGTTTTGTCTTAATTATTTATACAAAATGGAAAAATAGCTCTAGCAGGGCAGTGAGGGAAGTCTTATGTTAGACTACTCAGCAGAGTGATGGTTAGAGTACTTTGCTAGGTTGTGGATAACCAGCTTAACCACCAAACTACAGGATGGAGCCTTATTTTTCTGAGAAAAGAGTTGAAAGGCCATTTTCTCATCCAAGAGTGAGCAAATATCTGAAACCTCAAAAAAACCAACAACAACAACAAAAAAATGGGGTTGGAAGCATGTTTAACTGGTCTCACTGAACAATGCTGTCATACACACCAGCAGAAAGTGTCGACATCATACGTCACTCTTCCGTTTTGGATTTCTACAATTAACTAATCAGAGAATGGGGCAACACTGCATCAACCCTGCTATCTCTGCAGTATTCTAGGCCTGTGAGCTGAGGCAGTTAAAAAACAAGCGAAAAAACTTTAACTCCTGTTTAGGCAATGATTCTCCTAAATGCACAGGTAGGTGAAACTGGAGTAAGAAATTACATGAACTCCTCGAATTTGCAGTGTGTGGCTAGTGCCATTCCAAAGTCTAAATACAAAGAACCTGTACATATTGCAAGCTCACATATACACATTGTCCTCCTACTGACATATATAATGCTATTGGTGTGGTCAGCCTGCTTTAGGAGCAGTCAGTTGTCAGTAAAATTGTCACAAACCCTAGGTAAGTTAAATCTGAATATATGGGTCTCATCTGCATTCATAGCACAATGGGCAAGACAGACAGAGTGATGAAGATGTAAGGAACAGAAGCTTGCAGGATGCAGCCACTGTGTGCTAGGTTACATAGGCAGCCTGAAGATAAAGATATGTCCTGTTTCTTCCCAAATTCCTGATAAGAAGGACTATTCAGAGCTGCAGTTGATTCATGGATAGTGCAGAGGTAGTATATTTTCAGTGGAGTGCAGAGAACTGGTTCATATGGATAAGTTATTAGGGAGCAAAGCATAAGATTTTCTTTCCAAGTGAATAATCAAGCATTTGCATTGCCCTCAAAATGTCTGATATTGACCTCTACCAACAACAGAACGTCCGATTCAGTGAACCACTGCTTTCTGTGACTGTGCCTAGTTTATAGATCCGGTGGGTTGTGATCACTATGACAAATCCCACAGTTCTGTGGTGTGAGATGTTCTGTTTTCTCAAGAAAATGTTAAATGATTTGTATAAAGTCAGTCTCCCTCCCAGCCCTAACAAACTACACCAGAATTGCTCTTTGTTTGCATCGTTCCATGTTCATTTAGCATTTTGGTGAATAGCAAGTGAAAGAGCTTTGTTCTGCTGTGTTACAGCATGCTCAGTTGTAGTCCTACCTGGTGGGAACAGATGTATCTACTTCTCCTTCTTCAGAAATACCTTGCAGGGCTTTGAGACTTGAAATGGCCTATTATCTACCAAATAACAGATGTCTTCACAGATTAGCCTCTCTGAGTAAAAACACAATCTCACCACACAAAAGATGATGATTAGCTAGTTGAATAACAATAGGCGAACTCCAATGCAGATGTACAGGAAACAAGGAAAGGATCAGACACTTATATTTCTATTTTTCTGAGTTCATTATATACATTCATTTTTACAATGACGTCTTAATGTTAAAGCTGCCATTACGCAGCTTTCTGTTTCAAAGCTTCTAACTTACCATTTGTTCAAATTAAAATAATGTATTAATATTTCCCTAATTATGTGCTAATAAAAGACTTAATTCAGTTTGCATACAATTAATGCATTTGTTGCAAAAGTATTCTATATGTTATTTTAGTTAATTTTTAAAATATTTTTCACTTAAAGATTTGCATTCATATCTTCCAACATGAATGAAATTTAAGAACTTTGCAGTGATAAATTCTGTAAGTCATAATACCTCTGACTATATGGTCCAGCAAAAACCAGAGAGAAGTTTTGCTTGCATAATTTGGAGGGAAGTATAAGAAGAATCAGACACATTTATCTACAGGACTTCCCCCTCTTGATGGTTTGATTGCTTCCTTGAGAAGATTCAAGTTCCTGATGTGATTTGGTGTGTCAAGAGTCTTCCTGAGTGCGGAGCAGTACAGGCAAGGACTCTGTTGACCTTGGGTCTGGTAAAGGTTGCCTGATGTCTCCTCACACAGTAAAACTGTTTTGCTACCATTTAAAGAGAATTTTTCCAACCCAGAAAGTGTGTTCCAATTTCAGTCTGTATTTTTTTAATTTCAGTAAAGAAGGTTTAGTCTCTGAGGAAAAAAAAAGGGGGGGGGGATTATGTTTCACGAAGTTACAATACCTTCTGTTATTTTGTGGGACTTCCATATCACAGATCAGGAAATTGAAATTTGTCAGCGACATGGGAGGATGCAGGACAAAAACTAAGAGGAATTTCTATAGTGAGAGTCAAGGTTAAAGATTTTTGCATTTTAGTGGAAATCTGCCAGATTAGACTGCATTCTGGTCTGAAAAATCCTTATCCACTTGTGTTTCTTAAAGTTTTGCAGCTCAGCTCTCCTAGGATTTTGTCAGTAGCATATGGGGATACGAAGGTTGTGACCATGGTCTAGGGGTTGACTCAGGTATTGAAATGATTAAGAAAGAGAGGACAGGGCCGGGGTATGGTCCCTATGTAAGGGAAGCTAGGAGAGGGACAAAGAGATGAATACATGGAAATGAAGTGGTGAGACAGAGTAGGAGCAGAAGGTAACTGAGAAGGAATGGGCGAGACTTTTAAGAAGGGATGGAGACAATACACAGGAGAAAGAGATGGACAGGATTCTGGCAGAAGAGGCCAGACTAGCAGTAAGTCACAGTCAAGTGTTAGCTCAAGTGTTCCAAGTCTGGGCAGAGGACCTAAAGGCTCCAGTTTTCTGGAGGATTGTGTGGGTGTCAGTAGGACTGTGTGATACAATTTCTGAGTTGGGGTCTTTTTTTCTCATTTTCCTTTTTTTTTAAACTGTGTAAGTTACACTTAAAAGCCTGTTAAGGGTACAAAGCAAAGCTCTCAAACAAGGAGAGATTTCAGTCAACACTGCTCAGATGAATCAATATTTTATTTTATCTTAGTGCTTCATTATGTTACCCCTTCCTCCTGTAACTGTACATCATTCAGATCCAGCTTTGAAAACAGAGTTATTAATTTCCTGGGGAGGACTTCTGTGGCTCTCATTGTTGCAGCATCTGAGTACTTTACAAACATTAATGAATTTATCTTCACAATGTACTGATAAGGTGAAATGACATTATACCCTAGGGAAAATGAGGCACTGAAGCATCATAAGGTTAAACAGGGACATTTAATTTAGATGCCCAACTTGAGATGTTTGTGCCTCAATTTTCCAGAAATAGCATTTGATTGCCCTTTCTTTGTTCTGGAGTTGGCTTTTGCCGAGTCCATCCCAGCTGGAATTGCTCCACGCTTCCACAGGTCAGAGCGCAGGTGTTTTGTGCTCTGCGCTAAGCAAATAAGGAAGATGCAATTAATGACCGCCTGCACAGAGTTTGGTTTTTGTGATTTCCTTGCCATTAGGCGCTGAGGTAGAGAGAGAATCCAGTTCCTGCGGGCAGCTTTCAGCTGCCCTAGGCACGACCATGGTGGTTCTCCAAGCCTTTGCTCATTGGACTGTCCAGGTCCATCAGCAGTGAGGCAGAGATGCAGCAAACAGCAAGTTCCTTCTTGATGTGACCTTCCCTCACTGAATGTGTGGGGTCAGCCCCGGCTCTTGCATTGAGTGAGGCTGGATAGTAGACAAAAACCCAAAGTATGTGATTTATTTTCTGGATTGGCACAGTGTGTACAGATGGTAGCCAGTGCAGACTTTTGCACTGCAGGGATAGATGCATGAAAAGGGGCTCTCATTGCTTCTTACTGATTCCCATCTTCTGTAACTGTCCTGTCAGAACTATCTTAGCATGCAGGAGCAGGGGCTCCTGCGGCAAGAGAGAAGGAGCAGTTTTATTTGAAAAGGATCCTTCATTGCATCCCTGGGCATCTTCACTCCTCAGTTGCCTGAGCTGATACGGGGATGAGTGGGGAGCCATGTCATATGGTAGACCCATGGCTGGACATCTCCTGTCATCTGTCCTTGCAGGGCTGAACTCATGGCTCAGAAGTGAATTGCACCCAGAAGAGACAACATATTTCCCCCAACTTTTTACAGCCTAGAGAAGCAAAGCCATGGTGCAATCAAGCAGAACATGGAGAAGGCATTCTCTGTTTGCCTGACAGATTTTCTTTAGTAGGAAAACAGAGAGACAGAAAGATAAAGAGATGGTTTTCAGGTGCACAAATAGGAGTTAAGCTCCATTAGCTTTCGGTAGGAGAGAGGAGTCTCACTGAAGTTTGTACCCACAGAAAACCTGCTGTAATAATCCAGTGTCTCCCAGATCTGCTCCTTTGCTGTTCAATACTTTACACAAGGCCATTCTTCCCCTTTTTCCTTCATCAGTTCATTTTCATATTCAATCGCATTGTGCTATGAGAGGGTCACTGGAATTACGTTGGGTTTGCACTTGGCAGCTCCGAACATGGTTTAGCCCATCTTAGTTGCAATGTAGGAAAAGAATATCTGACACACCTGAAACTATCCTCATTGCATTTTAGCTGAGGTGAATTTTCAGGCAGATGTTTATTTATTAAATCCACCTACCAAACGTGCGGTCTCCAGGATTCTTACTCTTTTCCTGCCTATGCTATTTCCTACCTCTGTTAGAAAAAAAAAAAGAGCAGCCTCTTGAAGCAGTGGCCTTTGCTTTGCACTGCTTTACCAGTCCTGAGCCAGGTGCTAGGGTCTGTACTGACACAAAGCTCCCGTCAGGGTCAGTGGGTTTTGCCTGAGGAAGAACTTCATGTTTCTGGGCAGTAAATGAGAGTTTTCACTAACCTGTAAGAATAAATTGTGCATCTGAGCATAATCTTACTTGACAGCATGACATGTTTTCAGATGCTGCTGTTCGAGGTTTTCCATGTTCTTTCATATGCATTTCCTTCGGGCTTAATTGCACCTCTATATATGCCAGCATTTGAACCTTTTGAAGGAGGAAGATGAGCTGTTTAGCCAATAGCACTCTTGCTGGCTGCACAAAGTGAAAGGGAAGAAAATAAGACACGCAGTGATCAGTGTACTAAAGCCTCTCTAAAGCTACAGACTTGTCACGTAGAGCTAAATCTCAGACGGCGCCAGGTTAGCACTGGATGTGCCCCTATCTCGTCTTCCTTTGCCTTCAATCCCACTCTTGAAAGCCTGAAGCTGTTGACATCACGTTGACACAGAGCAGGGCATTATTATTCAGAGTTGCATAAAAAGTGAATTTATATTGAGGAAAACCAATAAGCTGCACTGCTCTGACATTTAATTTTCTTGGAAACTCTTCCTATTAAATCAGGCAGGACTACATACATTTTCAAATGAAATGCAGCGTTTGCACTACAATACCCTTGTATGGACAAGAATGAATAATTTGGAAATTACCAAGAGCCAATTTCCTGCCACCTCCCTCCAAACCTAATTTTTTATGGGGTTATGTTTCTGTTTGATGTCATGTAAAATTTTCATTTTATTCTCACCTGCTGTATCAAAATGGTGTGCAAAATATTATTCTATAAAAGGGGTTGCTATTTATGACTGGGTCACTGGTTGGTAGTCCCCTATTCTTTCTGAGGCTGCTTCTTCCTTTGACATCAAACCCTGGGGCTGAAAGTCAAGGATAAATAAATGCTGTCCCCTGAACTAGACACTGTCATAATAAACTCTCAGATGAAATGTCAAGTCTAAACGAGTGTACTCTTCTACTTTCTGGTGTATGGTGATCAGCCCTCCAAAGCAGAGCAGTCATATTTCAGAGCTCAGAGCTTTATCTCCCTTCTCTTCTTACCATATTGAATGTCTGATTATAAGGGAGGTAGTAAATGCCTGTTAAAAGGAGGTTTAACCAGGGAGACATAGGTCAAGACATCATCTTACTTTCTGTGGCTTGTGATTGTGTACATGCATTTATGAATCCATCCATCCAAATCTGCCAAAGATGTCTCTATTCTTAGAGCATGAGTTGTTATAATTTCATAGAAGAAGCTACTTCAGACAGACTCAGTCTTTGAAGTGATAGACTTTATTCCAAGATGAATGTATGCTCTAAAATAGCTGTGCAAAGGAAACTACTGAACAGTTTAGTTGGGATTGCCCCAGAACTAACACCCTGTCATGGGGGCAAGCGGACCTGGCAAGGCACACCAGGGGGGTCTTAAACCCAACCTTTCATGTTTGTTTACTGTACTGATATTTTTACTAAAATATCTTTATAGACCATGTTGGGTTTTTTAGGAATTTATGCTCTGTTAAAAAAGACAGTGGTATGGGTTACTATTAAATATATTAATGCACAGTTGAGACTGAATGGTTAAGAATTCAAAATGTGGTTATGCTTTCCTACCATGCTTTTTTCAACTATAATAAAATGTTTCTTTCAATCTTAGGTACTCATATATGTCTATTATAACCTGTCATTGTGAAATTAGATCTTTACGCTAGACTTACACATTGTGATTAGAGGTGGTTCAAAACTTCCCATCCAAAAGTGACATAGGAATATTCTTAAACATATAGTTTGATGGGAAATTGAATATGATTTTCTTTTCAATTAAAAGAAAAAGGGGAAATGCCATATATATTTATGATTTTTTTCCTTTTTTTCTCTTTTTTTAAAATATTTTTATTCCTTTTGTCACTGGAAGAGGTCTGCTAGTATGAATAGGCAAATAAGGAAAGCGAAGCAGAAAACACAGCCATCATCTGCTATATACATACATAAACAAACACATGCGTGCATTTCAAAGTTGCAATAATTTATTTATTTATTTTTTTTGGCAGCTGAGGTGTTTATGTTCTCCTTAATTATGTGATCTTAGGATCCAATAGCATGGGCCACAACCAAAATACACTGGTGGGGCACTGTGACCTGATTCAAAGCTCTTGTTCCTCACCCATCTTCAGTTTTCAAAAAGGCTGGTTTTGTGGACTGGACACAGCATCTGATGGAGTCAGAAGAGCACTATGTTGGCATCCTTCATTGGCTTCATTTCCTCTGTGCTTTACAGATGTAGACTAGCCAGGGAGTTGGGAGACAAAGCAGAATGTATGGGTCGTGTGCTGGGCTCTTCTGTACTTATCTTCCATCAGGTCAGTTGAAATTCCCCTAGAAATGGGCCAAAACTTAATTAGTCCATCTTGACCTTTTTCTTCTTGTATATCCCTTGATCTTCTTAATCTTTACAGTCTCTCGAGGAAAGTTGGAAAAGGGACCCTCTTTACTGATAATGTTTTCAAAGCCAAAACCCAGTTTATGAGATCCTTGTCAAAACAATTACAGGCACTTTTCTTCCTTAGCTTGCATCTTTAGTTCGCTGTAAATCAGATAGTGCTGATGCACAATATTGAGCCTCCTTCGTGGTGGTTTATTAAGGGTTATTTGTTTAGCTGCATAATTGTGGTGTTTACTAAAGGGAAGATGATCTTGAGTGAAAATGTTATATTGAGATGTTTCCATCTCTACAACAGATTTTCTTTAAAGTCACCTAGGGCCAGTGTAACAGTGTTTTCAGTGCTACAGTACAGGTATGTTTGACAGCAAGGCGCTTGCTTGCATTTTTGACTACTCAGGCATCTTTATGAAACTGGTATTTTGGCCTAGATTTCAGACATGCAGAGCACGCATACTCCTCTTTGTTGACACTTGATGCTTTCCGTTCTTGAAAATTTGAACCAATCAATCAACCTTAGGAATACAGTACCATATTATAAGAGAGGGAAAATAGTGTCTTCTCTTTTGCACCCTTTTTTCTTCTCTACTTGAAATATTTACATTTAATCAAGCTGAATAATGTGAAAAGTCTGATTTCAGCTGCTTCACGCAGGTACACCCTTTTCAGACTCTCCAGTGTTTATTACAGTGCAGGCAGAGCTTTTTGCTTGCCTGTTCTTTACATTAAGTCTTTTTCATTGTGTATCCTACACAAGAGGAACAAGGGAACAGTTTAACACAGCTGCAGAGAAGTTAACACCATAAACCTTAAGATCCTTGTAGCTGGAGAAAGCACTGGGTGGGATTCATTCGTACAGACATTGTCATCCTCATCCTCATTTTCAGCGTTAAGAGCTGAAATCAATGGTGGACCTTCAGCTCTCTGAAACTCAATGGAGAGAAACAGCCCCACAAAAGGGATGGGTCTCCTCCTTCCAAAAGAGGCATTTTGAACAGGTCACAGGCATCAGGCTTCAGAGGAGCCAACCTACCTGCTATATAGAGGGAGTTTAGGTGAGATCCGATGTCAGCATCCACATTGTGGACACCTTGAGGCAGGTGAGATGCTGTGGGAGATCCTCTGGGGAAAACAGGCCATCACAAGAGTGATGTGGAAATGGAGCTTGTTTCGATTTTCATTCCCTGCTGTGACTGACAAGGAGGAACAAGCTATATTTTCTTTATTTTCCCAGAAGTTATAGAGACATCTTAACTAGCATAGTTTTGTGGGCCAAGAAAGTCTTTTAGCAGGAGAGCTTCCACTGGTTACAAAGTTTTCCTGTCAAAGAGCAGACAATTTACCCTGCTGAATGCTTCCTGGGCATAGTGCAGCATGTGAAATTTGCATCATGAACTTGATACAATATTAAAAGATTTTCTTTGATTTGGCTCCCATAAGACCCATAAAGAAAAATTTGAAAAATTACACAACTAAGTCTTAAATCTATCATATTTCTTTTTTTTTTAAAAAAGTCTTCTCAAGAGGACAGTGAAAGGTTCTTTTCACTAGGAACTGTACTTTCTTGACCCAGTTGTTTCACTTTTTTTTAATGTTGCAATATGAAAGATGATCCTCCTTCAAACTCAGAGAAGTTGGACTCTTTTTCTTCAAACAGCTAGCAAAAATAGCATGTTTCAAGCTGTGCAATAAAATTTTGTCATCAAAGGTAAGTTTCAAATGGCCATTAGTAACTGAAAAGAACAACTATAATGGAAATATTAATGTAGCTAGACCTTAACATATTATTATTAGTTTTCCAGTTGAAGCAAATTTACAAAGCACATATTTGCATATGTGAGGTTTCCTGAAAGAGGTTTGAATGTCTCAAGTGTGTGTTGATGTCTCGTATTATTGTTAGTAGAGATTTTCATGTTATTCAGGAGGCAGAAGTCACTTCCTCCACCTGGAAAATGGCACCCTGGTACTGTGACTAGAAAAAAATGGCCTTTTTAAGCAACAGAAGAAAAATGGGCACCCAGAAGACCTTCTGTGGCAATAGATTTGTTGTAAAGTAGGAGTATCTAATGGCATTCTGTAGTGCCTTAAAATGACTGGTGTCACAATCCAGTGTTAGGCTGTTGCAGAAGATAGACACTGACCTGTGGGACTGTCTTTCAGCTTTGATGTGTCTTAACTTTATAACAGTAACCAGCTGGTTAATTCATTTGGAACTAATTGGCAAAAGTGGAAAAGTATTTTTATGTGTGGTGTAACTGCAACAAAATAATATCTAACTAATAAGCAGTTGTCTTGGTTTGAAAGACAGGTGTCTGCCAAGGAAGGCAGGA